>JAPYZL010125780.1:0-21915 GCA_030522825.1 Platygaster orseoliae
GGGTAAAGTTTGGTTCGTGGTTTTCATCCCCACTCCTCGAAAAAGTGCATTTATTGATTAAATTTCAAACTTAAATAACTTTTTGAACTTTGAGTTTTGTAAAAAGTGGTAAAGGAAAAATCATCTTAGAATTTTATAAGGAATCCATGGTTTTCCGCTTATACGGCGACTTCCGGATACCCAGTATATATATATATATATATATATATATATATATATATATATATATATAAAATATAATTATATATAATATATAAATATAATAAAAAATAAAAAAAAATTTATTAATTAATAAAATTATGATATGGTAAAGGTTGGAATTTGAAGAAAATCGTAATTGTTAAGTTGACAAATCATTCTATAACTGTACATATTTCATTTGAGTTAAAAGATAATTATTTTATTTGTCATTTCAACATTAAATTTTATTTTATATCAAATTTCTTTCACGAATAGTTGAAATTTTTAAAAATTATTATTATTCATGTTAATTATTTAAACATAATTTAAGGAATAGTAGGAATTAACAAAAATTATCATTATTGAGTCAACGAATCATTTATATATTTTATGTATTTCAATTATAAATAATTTTTTTTATTTTTCACAATAAATAATTATCTATTTCATTTAAATCTTAGTAAGAGTTGGAACTTCAGAAACATAAATAAAATATTGTAAAAAAGTCAGATAAATAAATGATCACTTGGAGCCAAGGTTTAAAAATTCTTCTTTATTTAATCAAACCTTGGCTCCGAGTGATCGTTTATTCATCTGACTTTTTTACAATATGAAAGAACGGAGCATAGATAATTTAACTTTTTGAATAAATAAAATAAATGTGATTAATTTCATGTGAACAAAAAATTATTCTTCAATTTCTACTGTAAAATATAATGAAATATTTTTATTCTAAAATATATTTGTATATATTTATTCTAATAAATATAAAATAATATAAATAATAATATAAATTATCTAATAATAAGAAATACTATAATATAATTAATAATCAAAATAAATAATTTATATATATATATATATATCTAATCTAAAGTAGTAAATAGTTTTTGTTTTAAACATTACTATTTTAAAATGTTCAAATTTTTATATCTAAATGACAATATTTACATAAATATAGACCAAAATGACAATTTTTGATATTACCTTGTTTTGCTTTGTATCCCAAACGGCGTGCCTTGTCAGGTCGAGAAGGCCTGGAAGCACGATGCAGTTTGGTGAGCTGACGATATTGCCAGCACCTCACTCGGTGCAAAAATCTCATAACATCTCCCTGCTTCTTGCGAGCGATCTCCTGGATGTATTTGTAGGCGCCCATTTTGATGTCCTAGAACAAAATTACAACATGGATTTATAACTTTCCATAATTTTTCCCACTTCAAAGCAAAATATAACATTTTATCACACAAAAAACAATTTTGACACATAAAATGCAAATTTTCAGATGGAATTGAAAATTTCAACTTAGATATATTCCTAATTAATCTTAGATTTTCGAATTTTTATCTGTTTAGAAAAACAATACATGAACATTTTTCTCAAAAACGAACCGAAAATTACACTCCATATACCACTCAATAAACAAAAAAAAAAACAAACCCGGACCAAACGGAAATTTATTTAATTTCTCAACATTACTAAAAAATAAAATATACGAAAAAAATACCACTTATTCCAAAATTTGCATAGGAAGAAATATCATTGATGTTTTCGATTCGATTTGAGGTTATGTCAGCGGCGAAAAACATTGCGATTTTCGGCGTTTACAAGTGACCGTGAAGAAAAAATACGGTAACACAGCGGTAAAAAATAGTAATTGGAAACAATTAGGAAAATATTTCTGCGCGATATTTTAGGATGCATACGATATTTAGAGATTTGCAAGATAGACTTACCTTGCGATCAAAACAGGCCGCGGAAAAAAAGAGGACCTAATTGTAAACAAAGATGGGAGATAGTCAGCTGGGAAATAATCGATAGATATCGATTGTATCGATATAAGTGAACGTCATTTTATCGACTGCGCGCGAAATTCAAATATTATGCGTCAATTTCTCTTGAAACACAAATTAACTAATTATGTGACACGATAAATTATTAATGGAGGACTTTTTATTTGTTTTCGGTGCCAAATAATGTTTTTTTATTGATTATAATATATTTATTAAGGAAAACGAATCATGTTATTAAATTGTATAAGAAAATTAATTAACACATTAAAAACGACTCGATTAAACTCTGGACTTCAAACTTTATATAACTTTGGAACTTCGAAATTCAAAATTAAAAAATTTTATTACCGAAACCAGATCGTCAAGGATTTAAAATCATGAATTTCAAATGAAAATTTTTAGGTATTTTAAAAACTTTGAAAATTTCTGTATTTTATGCAACTTATACTATAATTTTTTGTACTTTTTGCTATTTTTACAGATTTTTGATTTCAATTACAGGGTGTACCAAAATCCCTGTACCAAAAAGAAATCCAATATTCCTTTTTGAATTTTAAGTCGAAAAGTCCTTTGCCACTTTTTACAAAACTCAAAATCAAAAAAGCTATCTAAGTTTGAAATTCAAACAATAAACTCCCTCGAAGAGTAGGGATAAAAAAAAGTACCAAAATTTACTACAATTTTTTTCATTTTTTTCTGATGAGTAAAAAAGTCCTTTGCCACTTTTCGCAAAACTCAAAATTAAAAAAGATATTCGAGTTAGAAGTTTCAACCAATCAGATTTCAAACTTGAATATCTTTTTTGGTTTTGAGTTATTTGAAAAGTGGCAAAGGACTTTTCGACTCGGAAAATTTATTGTTTAAATTTAAAACTTGAATAACTCCGTCATTTTGGCGAATTTTGAAAAATGGCAAAAGACTTTTCGACTTGAAATTCAAAAAGAAATATTGGGGAATATAAAAGGATTTTGGTACATATTTCATCTTCAAAATTTCTGGGAGAGTTAAATACACATTGATTTTCAATATTTTAGATTTTTGTACTTTTTAAAGTTTTATAGATTTTTACAGTATTTTTGTAGTTTTTTAAGATTATTACAACTTTATTTACATTTTTTTAGTATTTCAAATTACACTCGTCCGTGTTTTCTTAGATTTTTCAGAAAATAGTTCTTTCATAGAATTCTAATACTTTTAGTATTTCTTTTGTTTATAATTTTGAAATACTTTTTGGTATTTCCATGAACTTTTGTCTAAATTTCTATAATTAAAAGCTTTTCCTAGTTCAAAGTTTCTCAGATTTTCTGCAGTTTCGTAAGTTCTAATTGAATATTTTTTATTAATCACTCGTGTTGAAACAATTTTTCAAATTTATTTTTTTCTACGTTATTCTAGCCAAACATGTATAATTAATTCTTCTGAAGCTAGGATTGTTATTTTTGAATTAGTTAAATTAAAAGCTCATTAAAAGCTATTTGTAACGCTCTCTAGATTGCACTTGGTACTTTTTTGATAATCTTCTCCTTTTTACATTATTTTCATAATTTTATTTTAAAATCATTATTTTTATTTCGACGCATTATTTTGTTATTGCTTGTATTTTCATTTATTTATAAGTTCATTATTCTTATTTTTTTTAATTTTCACAATGAAATAATGATTAATTTTACCCTTATTTCTGAAATTCGAACTCTCAATACCCGCTTTTATAGCTACGACTCGGACAGAAAACATCGAACTCTGTCTTCAAAATTAAAAAATAGCCTCTACCCAATAACTAGAAATCAATTGATTCCAATTGGAAAATGCTCATTTTCAATTGAAAGAACAATATTTAAATTGTATACATATCCCATTCACAATTAAAAGTATCTTAGTTTAATTGAGAAAAAGCTTATGGCAGTTGCGCTTGACGCGTTTAAAATAACGATTTCCTGGACCCAGCGTTTTGCAACCTTGACCTACGTAGAACTATTAATTCATGGTACAACTATGAAAACCTATTTGCGAATTAGCTCAGCTCGAACCATAGGCCCATTGAGCCTGTTGAAAAAACCTCATACATGAATGGTTTTCAATAGATCTTTTCCAGCAGGGAAATCACTTCAAAATTTTCAAAGTACGTTTATTTTCCAAATTTTCTTCATCATATTCAGACCTTTCTTCAAACCTGTCTTTAAAAGTCCAAATCCAGCTCTTCAGCAGCATAAAACCTACAAACTCTTTCGCATTGCCAACACTAGCGCGCATTGCCAGACACTTGGTCGAACTCTGAAAAATTTCCAAGTCCGACTTTTCACAACGTTCGCATTGCCAACACTCGTTCGCATTGACATCTCACAGGATCAGAAAATGCATAGAAAAAACAGGAAACATGAAATCAATCAACACCATCTCATTCATGCAAAACATGTTTTTAATTCTTTACAACGCATAAGCATCTTACTCAAGTATTCTTGTAAAACGCCAAAATGGTTTTAAACACTTCTGGGTTATATCCATTAACTACCGGCATGCCTCTATGATATCCCGCGAATTCAAAGAGTCGCATATTTGGAATCGACCACCAATAATTCACGTCTCCTTCGCCGTCATCCAAATCCAAGGTATTCAACTGCAGCACAGCAAAGTGGAATGTCTGACCATCCGACTGTATTGTCTGTACAGTTATTGGCTCAGGAAGCGTTTTCACGTCCATGCCATACTTTTGCCTCGCGCGACAAGCCGCCGCTGTGAAAGCTTTCATCAAAGAACGCCCGTGAATCTGAGTTTCTTTGACTGGCAATTCCGTCAAGTTGACCACTGTCCTTGGATCGTTGTGCGTAAAAACCATGTGCATGTCTTGGAACTTGGATTTTGGGTCAATAGCTGAAATTTCATTCACAAAATTTCAAAAATGTTACATTTTGTGACGTTCGGGTATGTTCGGATATGTTCGGAAGTGTTCGGGTATGTTCGGAAATATTCGAGTATGTTCGGAAGTGTTCGGGTATGTTCGGAAGTGTTTGGATTTGTTCGGAATTGTCCGGGTACGTTCGGAAGTGTTTGGATTTGTTCGGAATTGTCCGGGTACGTTCGGAAGTAGATCAATACCCTTGAATCTATTTTGCGATGAAACCTCACACTCAATAATTAAATATTGATATTGTTATTATATATTAATATGTGGCGTGGACTGACAAAACCTACCTAACAGCACATTCCTTTAGGCTTACTTTCTAATCCTCTTAGACCAAATGATGCGCCCAATGGATTGGGCTGATAGGTAGGTTTTGTCAGTCCATGCCACATATTGTTAAAGTGAACATTCACCTTAAAAATAATTAAATTGTTATAGACTTCAATTACTGGGTTCAAATAAATTTCTACGTACGATAAATGTTCTCTAATTCATAGGCATTGTCCTGAACAAGGCTGACTGTGTGGTGAATTGGATGAAGATTTGGCATCTTGGCGTTTTTGTATAAATGCTGGTCACAAATTGGCCCAAGTGGTGAACTAGCTGTGACCATCAAATCCATTGTGTACTTGAATTGATAACCATCCAAATCTTTTTCTGGAATACGATTCATTAGCCTTAATAAAACACCCTATGTATGTTATATAATTCAGAAGAACACACAAAAAATAATTCACAAGTTATTGTATGTTTCAAAATCTACGAACCAAAAGGTAATGACATCGTTGCATCATGGACAATTCTGCGGCTGTTGGCTACATCTGGACCCGCTACCAAATCGCAAAGGCGAACAAATTTATTCGACATATCTCGTCTGAAAATTTTTTTTTTGACAGTAATGGCAAGGTTATTCATAAACAATTTTTATAAGATAAATAAAATTGAAACAATAAATAAAATAAAATATAAATTTTTTTTTTTTCGGAGAAAATGTATTTGTATGTGTGGAAGGGATTGAGGGGTGGCAATTTTAGAAACTGCCCAGGGGTGCCAAATTACTAAATTCGGCCCTGGTGATATTATTGTACTTACATTCGTCTAATACTTGTTATGCCATAATCTCTTTTGAAAATCCACCAAGGTCTGTCAGGGTCTATCCTTCTCGGCAACTTCTCTTGATGAGCATTAAATATTGCGGAATTTTTTACGATCCTGTTGATTTATTTATTATTATTATTATTATTATTATTATTATTATTATTATTATTATTATTATTATTACACATCTAAACGTATTGTACTGAACTTCTATATTATTATTTTTTTCTTTTCATATTATTTTAAACATGAGAAATTCAATTTCATAATTTTTTAATCATTAAAAAATAATTACTTTTACATTTGAGATATTACTTTCACACTTTTTTTTTATTTACATTTTTTCTATAAATTTCATATTTATATCTAATGATAAATATAAACTGAAAAAAGAATTATGAAGATCAAAAATCACCGTCTTGCAAGATGGTCAATTTCTGGGGGACAATCTTCGATAAGAGACAGTATTTTATCAGGAAACCCCTGTTTCACAAGCAGTGTTTTCGTAATAACTTGAGCTTGAGGAACACCGAGAACCAAAAGATCATTATCGCTCGAAGTATAGATCGTTTTTGGACGAGTGGGAATATCCTTTTTCAAAGGCAATAAGATTGATTCTGCAAAAGTGCTAAAATCATACCTGCAGCAAAAAAAAAAAAAAAATTAATTGTATGTAAGTTGTCAATTGCATGGATGTATATTTGAATTTATTTTTTTCGAAAGATGAAATTTATGATTTATATTGTGAAGTACTGAAAAATTCGTATGATTTTTTTCCATTTGTTTTTTGCATAACAAATGTTAAGAACAATATAAATAACTAATTTGAACTAATATTGTAAATTTCATGAAATGCTCAAAAATGATCAGTCATAATTTTTCCGTGAATTCTATATCAAATTTTAGTATTATCACAATTTTATGAGACTTCTCTGAAAGCCTGTGAAATTTTAACAATTTAAATTGTTTTGGTTCAAAAATTAAATTACGTACAAGTAATTGCTGTTATGCTTGAGGTGAAATTTAATTTTTTATTTTTTATTAAAAAATTTGTTTAATTAAAAATTTTATTGAACAAATTTTTTTCAGAAACTTTTTTTTTTAATTTTTAATTTCTTATATTTATATTTTAAGATTATTTATTATTATTTATTTTTTATTTATTGATTATAAATTATTTATTATTATTAATCATTAATTATTATTCATCATGAATAATTATTCATTATTATTTATTATTACATTCATAGAATAGGTCTAAATTAAAAATTCTACAGAGACTATTCTAAAACTTGCAACAACTTCAAAAACTTATTAAACAACATGTTTATATATTTTTGACAAGGTAAAAATATTTATTAAATATAATAAAAATTACACCAATTATGCCAACATTAATATGTTCAACTTACAAATTGTTTTTCTGAATTTTAGATATATTTCTAACCTTTTAACTCAAAAAATATGTAAGCAAATCTCTCAAAAACTACATTATTTTTAAAAATTTTCCATCTGTCAATGAACAATTTTCATTTTATCAATATTCAATACGATTTTGACTAAATGAAATGGGACTAAAATTTTTGCAATTTTTAAAGTCATGAAAATATGATTTTGGTTTAGAAAAAGAAGAAATTTTTATAGAAACTAGTCAAATTATTTACAAAAGGTAGAAATTTATGATTTATATTGTGTAATACTAAAAATTTGTTAATTTCTTTACAAAATACTTTCAAATTTAATAAAATTTTGATCGATTTCTTCAATTTTTTTCCCAGGGTTAATGTTCAAAAATTTTTGAGATATTAGAGATTTTTTCAAAATAACAGTGAGTTCGTTTGTTTTTGTACAAAGTATTTTGAATGAAAAATTTTAAAAACAATAGAAACAATTATTAATTAATATTGAAAAATTTTTATATTGAATTTATATTATTTCATTTATAACATATATTTAAATTAAAATTAATTATCAATTAATATTGAAAATTCTATGAAACGTCAACAATGATAAATGATAACTTTTCAATAAATTCAATATCAAATTTGATTATTATCACAATTTTCTGAAACTTCTTTGAAAGCGTGTGAAATTCTCAAAATTTTAATTGTTATAATTTGAAATAAAAAATTTTTTACAAGTAATTGCTGTTATGTTGGAGGTGAAATTAAAATTTTTTTTTCATTTACAAAAATTATTATTAAATGAACAGAATAAATTATTATTAAAAAAGGATAAACTTGCAACAACTTTGAAAACTTATAGAACAACTTGTTTATTTATTTTTAAAAGTTAAAAATATTTATTAAATTAAATAAAAATTATACTTATAATACTAACATTGATATGTTCAACTTGAAAATAGCTCTTCTGAATTTTATTACTATTTTTCAAACTCTTAAAATCCAAAACATTTCAAATAAATCACTCAAAAACAACATTGTATTTAAAATTAAACAAAAAATTTTAATTATTATTGATTACAATTTCAATTAACTGACATAAGACTAAAATTTTTGCAATTTTTCAAGTAACTCAAATACAATTTTGGTACAGAAAAACGAATAATTTACAGTCAAAGAAAATTTAATAGAAACTAGTCAAATTCTTTATTTCAAGCTTTGAAACATGTACATTATTAGTTGTGTGTATGTTATAATTTTTTTTATTTTTTTCAAAAGGTGTAATTTATGATTTATATTGTGAAATACTAAAAATTTGTATAATTTTTTTATTTATTAAACTTTTAGAATTTAATAAAGTTTTGCTAGATTTTTCAATTTTTTTAAAATAATAATGAATTGCTTTCGTAAAAAAGTATTTCGCATAATGATTTTAATGAACTATATTCATGACAAATTTTAATCAATATTGAAAAATTTTATGGAATGTTTAAAAATTATCAACAAATTTCTGAGACTTCTCTAAAATCCTGTAAAATTCTTCAAATATTAATAGTTTGAATTCGAAAACATAAATACTTTTATTCAAATTAATTAAATAATTTAGATTAAATTATATGAGATAAAATAAATTAATTCAATAGAATAAATATTTAAACATTAAATTGATTAAATTGTCTTGAATTATTTAATTTTTAATTAAATTTCTTTAATTTCATTTTCTTAATGATATAGTTTATTTGAAATTTTTTAAATTGGTAAATAAGCAAAATATTAATTTTTTTATTTGAATAATTAAATTTGTAATTAATGAATAACTATGTAAATAAATCAAAATAAATTAAATCAATAAATCGAGTTAACATTCTCCAATAAATAAGGAATTTATTAATTTTTTTATTTACATAAATAAAATTTTAATTACTAAATAACGATGTAAATGAATCAAAATAAATAAAATAAATAAATTGAATTAAAATTCTCCAATAAATGAGCAATTTATTGATTTTTTTGTTTGAATAATTTAATTTTTATTTATATATAACTATATAAATAAATAAAAAAAATTAAATAAATAAATTGAATTGAAATTTTCCAATAAATAAGCAATGCATCAAGTTTTATATTTATATAATTAAATTTATAAATAATAAATAACTATATTAATAAATCAAAATAAATTAAATAAATAAATTGAACCTGAATTTTTCAATAAACAAGTAATTTATAAATTTTTTTATTTACATAATTAAATTTTTAATGAATAAATAACTATATAAATAAATCAAAATAAATTAAATTAATAAATTGAATTAAAATTTTATTTTATCATTTAATGATTCAGAATTTTGCAACAGATTGTTTATATATTTTACACAATACGAAAATACATATTGTATTTAATAAAAATTACATTTATAATACAAACAATGATATTTTCACGTTGCGAATTGTTCTTCTGAATTTTATACTTTTTTTCAACTTTAAAGTTACAAAAATATTTAAAGAAAATCATTCAAGTACTACTATATTTTGAAGATTTTTTATCTATTAATTAAAAAATTTAACGATAAATTAATAAAATTTTTGTGACTTTTTAAATTACGAAAATACGACTTTTGTATAGAAAAACAATTGATTTACGGCATGCGATCTGCTTGAGAAAAGACGGTTGCGGCTGCGTCTTTTACTTGGATTCCTTTCGCCTCCAAAATTTTGTCTCCATATCCCCATCGCCTGATGATTTTTTTGTTCGAATTATACCAATGTCTTTTTGTTTGCCGGTATATATTTGTGGCTCGCAAGCACTGTGTTAACCTCATATTGTACGTTTGCTGTCAACAATACTAGTCAAACAGCAAAAATAAGTCACAATTTACAGTTGCTAATATTATAAATATAAATGCATGACAATATTATATTCCAAATACTCAATGTTTATATTGTTCCGTGCTATACTATATAAATATATATATATATATATATATATATATTAGGGTTGTTTATTCTATCGATAGTTTAAGAATCGATGTTTTTCGATAAAAATATCGATATTTTGCGATGATATTTTTATCACCGATATTATCGATATTGATATATTTTTTCAAATCTTTCAAACATTGAATATCGTTGAAAAAATATAAAATATTGATATTTTTGGCATATAACTTTCTGTTGGAATGCTGATTTGTTGGATATAGAGAATTTTAGGGAATTTATGGGGAAAGCTAGGGAATATCTAGGGTTTTATCATGAATTTCCTAGAATTTCCTAGAATTACCTGTGTCCAACAAAACAGCATTTCATCAAAAAAGTATGTGCCTTGTTTTTAAATGACATGTTTTCATTTTTCTGGATTTTTCATTTATTCAACAATAAATATCGAAATTTTTTCAATGCTTAATATCGGCCTATGATGATATTTTTTTTCCAAACGATATACAGGGTGTGTCACAGTGTGCGGAAATCCTTGGAATCATGGATTTTTTATGAAATTCTTAGAAGATTTTTCCTGTGCCATTTTTTACAAAACTCAAAATTAAGAAAGTTATTCAAGGTTGAAATTTAAACAACAAATGCGCTTTTTCGAAAAGTGGGGATAAAAACCACGGATTAAACTTTACCTAAATTTTCTTCATATTTTTTTGAGTCAAAAAGTCCCTTGCCACTTTTCAAAAAAACTGAAACAATAAAAGATATTCGAATTTGAAATCTAAGAAACCTGATTGGTTGAAACTTTTAACTCGAATATCTTTTTTTGTTTTGATTTTTTTGAAAAGTGACAAAGGACTTTTTGACTCAGAAAAATACGAAGAAAATGTGGATAAAGTTTGGTCCGTGGTTTTTATCCCTACTTGTCAAAAAAGCGCATTTATTGTTCAAATTTCAAAGTTGAATAACTTTTTTGATTCTGAGTTTTGTGAAAAATGGCAAAGGGAAAATTGTCCTAGAATTTCATGTGAAATCCATGATTTCAAGGAATTCCGCACACTGTGACACACCCTGTATATCGATATTGATATTTTTCAAAATATCAAAAACCCTAATGTATATATATACATATACAGGGTGTCCTAAGAGGCATATACCTTTCTGTTGGAATGCTGGGTTTTGTTACCCGAAAAATACGTATACTTACAGTATAGCGAAATATTTCGTTACTGTGACGATCGTATTGAGGCAGTAGCAATCTAATATTGTGGATAGCACGATTCAGCTGGATTCTCAGAATAAGCTTATAATATCGTTCATAGCACGATATTATCGTTATGATGACGATACACATTCTCAGCGTAATTCGTTGGAATGCTGGCACATACGAGTTTGACAGACGTCAAGTTTGACAGACATGGGGAATCCTAGGAAATTCTGGGGAACTGCATGAGTAATTCTAGGAAATTTTGAAGAACTGCATGGGGAATTCTATGAAATTCTGGGGAACTACATGGGGAATATTAGGAAATTCTGAGGAACTTATGATTAAACCCCAGGATTTCCTCAGAAATTCTTTAGAATTTCCCAGAATTCCCCACAGAATTCTAGAAAGTTCTGAGAAATTCCCTAGATTTCCCTATAATTCTAGGGAATTAATGATTAATCCCTAGAGTTTTCCCTAGAATTCCCCATGTCCAACAAAACAGCATTCCAACAAAAAAGTACCGCTCATTTTTCAGCGATGCATAAATTCGCACTTTTCAAACGGTTAAAATATTATTCATGAATCGCATATTTTTGAATTTCAAAATCACGTTCCTTACCAGAGTCACCAACTTGGGGAAAAAATTCCCTAGCGCCTGTGCGAGACGCGCGCCATTTTTCGGTGTGTGTGTGTGTTCTGTATCCATCGGGATCAGTGTGTGTCACAACACAACATTGCACAACATGGCTGGACGAAGTGGTTACGATGATTCAAGGCAAGTATTCCTGAAAAAAATATCTTAAAAAAGTGATATTTTAAGTTTTGCGGAACGTGTTTTTCAAGTCGATCGCTTTACTCGCGAAAACTCGAGATTGAGTCGTATTTTCCGATACCTGTAAGGTTAAGTTGGAGCGGAGTGCGTGCCATCGCTTTCCTCCGCGGACATGATGCTCGTGCTTTCGCGCTTTTGCGATATTTAGACTTTCTTGTCCGATTCTTGACTAATTTCCCTGTCTTTTCATGTTTGGGCGTCTACGTACTTTTCTCAAATAAGGATCAATTCGAAATATTTCTTGCGGTATCTCATTGGCGTTGGCCATGTAAGCAAATAATTTTTCCGGGATCTAATTCTATCGGAATATGTTTAATTGCGGTAATGAATGAAATGAATTTGAAATTATAAAGATGTACATAGATAACTATAGAGGGGAATGTGAAATTTAGGTTTTTGGAGTATTTGATTTTTGACAATTTTATTTATCTATTTTTTTTTTTTTTAGATAATTCGTTTATGTTGAATGAAAATTTTGAAAGTACAATTTAGGTACAGAATAATTTTACAGAAATCTGAAAATGGTGTAATTTTTTATTTTAAGGAATCATTTCAAAGTTATTTTAAACTGTCATATTTATCGAATTTTAAATTTATTAGTTATGTTTGCTGAATTTATTGTAAAAAAATTCCCAAGATTACAAAAATTTGTACTTAAATATCCTGATTTTCATGTCTCTGAAGTTCCAAACGTTTAAAAATAAACGAAAAAATATAAAAAAATATTCTATTATTTCTAATAATAGAATTAATTCATAATTATTAACATTTAACAAATATTATTAAATATTGCTCATTATTTTTAATTTTAATCATGGGTAAGATGAGTAATAATTTTTTTTTTGTTTTCATTTATTTCATAAACGTTTGGAACTTCAGGCACATCAATTTTCAAAAATAGTGAAAAATACTGAAAAATATCTTGACGAAAACAGAATTTTATGATTTTTGAAAAAAATAGTAAGTGGTCATGAAATTCAAAAAATTAACTTTAAAAAAATTCCTCTAAATTGAAAAAATATCTTTCGACCAAAATAGTACTAAACGATATTTAAAAAAGAAAAGTCATCGAAAAATACAAAAATTTACTATATAAAAATTCCTTTGCATTAAAAAAAAATTTATGGAGTCTTGAAAAATATATCTGAATTTGTAAAAATGTTAGGAAATGCTGAGAAATCTCTACTACAATATTTTCTAGCATTTTTGAAAAAACCAAGTCATATAATGATTAAACAAATTTATTGTATAACATCCTCTCTATTTATTGTAAATTTATTGTAATACATCCTTTTTTTATTGTAAATTTTTTTGTGAATTTATTGTAAACTTTTCTTTTTTTATTGTAAATTTTATTCTTCATTTTATTGTAAAACATCCTTTTTTTATTCTACATTTTATTGTAAATTTATTGTAAAATATCCTTTTTTATTGTAAATTTATTGTAGAACATCCTTTTCAATTGCAAACAGTATTTTATACAAAAACCTTATGTAGTCACAAATAATATATTTGAATTTGCAAAAAACTGAGAAATTTCTTCAACAAAACATTTTTTCCTGGAATTTTTAAGTAAACAGATTAGTAAAATGATTTAAAAAAATTTGTTTGGATTAAATTGATTTATTCAATTTAAGAATGTTTTGGAACGATAAATAAATTATTTAAATTTCCAAAAATTTCAGAAAATCCTGAGGAATCATTTGACTAAAATACTTTTTCTAAAATTTTTAAGAAAAGAAAGTTGTAAAATGATCTGAAAAATTACTTGGAATTATACTAATTTATTTAATTAAAAAACTTATGTAACCGTAAATAATTTATTTACATTTGCAAAAACTTAGAAATCTTTTCAGTAAAATATTTTTTACTAAAATTAAAAAAAAAAGAATAGGAAAATGATTTAAAAAAATCCCTTTAGATCGAATTAATTTATTAAACTCAAAAATTTATATAACTATAAATAAATTATTTATATTTGCCAAAAATTTTAGAAAATACTCAGAAATATTTTGACTTGAATATAATTTTCTGACACTTTAAAAAAAACGGTCATACAGTAATCGAAAAATTCATTTAAAAGAAGATCCAATTTAGATTGAAAAAATTAATTATATTCTGAAAAATTTGTTGTCAAAAATAATCGAGCAAAGTTCTTCTAGATTAAAAAAGTTTCATTTAATTAAAAAACTTCTGAAATCATCACTTTATTGGAAAAAAGTATATTGGAATTTGCGAAAACTAATCAAATACTTTTTTCTGACATTTTTAAGAAAAGAAAGTCGTGTAATAATTTTAAAAAACCCTTTCAGATTAAAAAAATCTTTACATATATATATATATTTAAATTTTCAAAATTTTGGAAAATACTAAGAAATCTCTCGACTAAAATAGTATTTTCTGCTATTTTTAAAAATAAAAGTCGTCAAGTGATCCAAAAAATCCATTTGGATCGAAAAAATTTATTTTATTTAAAATCCTAATGTACTCATTAATTGCATATTTGAATTTGCAAAATCTGGAAAATATCTTGAATTTGATATTTTATTATGACTTTTTAAGGAAAGGGAGTAGTAGTATCACCAAAAACAATTTTCAATTAGAAATACCTAATTTTCTATTTTAAATTTCAGATAGAATAATTATTATTAAAATATTAATATTTTTCCTCTAACCTTTCATATTACAGAATTTATACTGAAACTCCATTTTACAAGATTACACAGTTTTTTACCGACTGAACCATTTTCCTCCAAATTCTAAAATTCAAGTCCAAACTGTGGTAGTCACTCAAAAAATTGACTTTGTATAATTTTGTGTCTGAAAAAATTCATAAACTGTGTTTAAGACGAACTTAGGGATTTTGGTAATGAACTCATTTCTTAACATCCAAAAAACTCATTTACAGAGACTATGGAGGAAAGAGCAGAAGGCCTCTTCCAACGCAGGAACCTTACACTGCATACGTCGGAAATTTACCCAAAGCAGTCGTCCAGGGTGACTTGAACAAACTTTTCCAAAATTTACATGTAAAAAGTGTTCGCTTGGTCAAAGACAGAGACACAGACGAGTAAGTTGACACGCGATGGCTTGAAAGAGAATGTCCCTGAAGTTCCAAACGTTTAAAAATAAATGAAAACAAAAAAAAATTGTGTCCATCATCTCTTATGGTTAAAGTCATGAATATTTAATAAATATCACTTAATGTTAATAACTATTTTTATATTTAACCTAAACTAAACTAGTTTCTTTCCCGCTTTCACCATTGTATCTTGTATTTTAGAGTTCACGGTTTTTTGACGTTTTTATAATCGGGTTTTTAAGAGACTGACTATGGACTATTTTCACAGTCTGAAATCGTCTTTTGACAACGGGAAGATACACGGAGAAAAAAGTGTAGTTATCTGAACTGGACTTATAGTTCAGAGGACTAAACAGAAAAATGATATATGAATGGCAAAAAAGCATAGTCGATAAAACTAAACAGCCATTTCATCAAACATACAGTACGCTGTTTAGTAAAATTGATTAAATTCCTAGTACCTGGTACTAAATGTTTCATTGAGGGCACTAGTCGTTTAATTAATACAACCATACATTTTTTACTATATCGGTTAATTATTTGAACTATACAGAACGAAATATCGTTTTGTTTCTAGAACGATTCTTTTCTTTTCAATAACGAAATGATTTGCAACGAAACTCGTTTAGTACTATGAACTACACTACTTATCTCCGCGATACAAATGTAATGTTCGGCTTGTGTTTTATTACCTTGAAAATCAACAAAATATACAAAATCAACATTCTCACATATTTAACCTAAACATTTGGAACTTAAAACAATTTAAAGAGAGTTTATATAAACCAAATGACTGAATTACAGATTCAAGGGATTTTGCTATGTCGAGTTCGAAGACTTGGACAGTCTGAAAGCTGCCCTTGAAATGAACGAAACTATACAAATTGAAAACAATGTAATAAAAATCGACGTTGCGGAGGGAAAGCGAAATGATCGTGGAGGGGGCAGATTTAGGGGTGGTCAGGGCAGTGGCGGCGGAGGTGGTTACAGGTCTCGAGATGGACCGCAGCGGGGCTATGGCGATGACTTTGGGGGAAGATCGTTCAACAGTGAGTTACGACAACAACGAGTTGGGAGTAGGAATAAGCGATATCGCATTGTGTCCTTTTCTCACTTCTTGTAGCTGTGGTTTAGCGAGAGAGAGAGAGAGAAGCCAATAGTATCGCCCATCCCTAGTTAGGGGCCGAGCAAGTAATACGTCACGCACTTTTTAGCTATTTTTGACCCCTCCCTTTCCCTATGTCACACTTGGTCACAAACATTTAGATTCCCCTCACAAACGTCACGTCACACTTGCAAAATGTATGTTTTTGAAGAATCGATTTTAATTATTCACAAATATTAAAGAGTTATTTACTTATAGTTTTGCTGACATCAAATAACAATAATTATTGTTTCAGGAGAATTATTCTTCAATGAAATTCAAATTATTAATGTTTGGATAGAATGCTGTAGAAAAAAAAATGTGAAAAATTGTCACAACCCAGGAATTGATAGAAAAAAACTAGAATCTACCAAAATTATAAAAATCTGATAAATTCTGGGCCCTGAAGAATTTCATTCTAGAAATCTAGATAGACATTTATAAAAATACCATAAAACGTATCGAATCATACAAACTCTGAAAAAATGCTAAAAACGAAAGAATTTTATACAAAAGGACTGTTTTCTGGAGAATCTGAACAAATACCTACTATTTTTTGAACTAAGTATTTTTGAGCATTAATTTATAAAAAGCGTTTGAAGCAATGTTTAACAGAACTAAAGAAAGAATGAAATATTTTATGAACACTAAAAAACAATAAAAAGCACAAAAGATCTTTCAAATACTAATAATCGTGGAGACGTAATTTTCCCAGAAATCAATAAAATAAATTTTTAATAAAAATAAAAATTTATCCAAGTTTGGATTAAAAAGTACCGAATTCCAGCAATCTGCAAAATACTAGAAATCTGAAAAAAATTGCAAGAAAATCTATTACAGTTTGATTAATACTAAATAACTTATGAGAAATACTAGGAATCATATAATACTCAATAACTTTGTAAATATAATTTTATCTTATCCTTGTCTTTGAAATTCGAATTTCTGTTACCTCTTTTTACTAGTAGTTTTGATTTAAAAAATGATTTGATGCAATAAAAGGCAGAATTTTTATAAGAATCATGTTTTTTATGATGTCGACCTTATGAAATTCTTATAAAAAAAATTTTTTTTAATAAAGTGACCTTATAAAAACCTTTTGAAAAAATTTTTTCTCATAAAAAAGAGAGACAGTTTTATTAAAAAAATGTGAAGATTTCATAAAAATATACTTGAGTTACTTACATTTTTAATAAACTTTTATTTTTTTATAAGTTTTTTTTTTTATTAATTTTCTTTATTTGATTTTTTTTTAATTCATATGAGTTTCTGCCAAAAATAAAATTTTACAAACAAAATTTGTTTACTAAGTTTTTATAAGCTCATTTTATGAAAAAAGGTTTTTCTCATAAAAATTTCATAAAGTCGACCTTAAAAAAAAACTTCTATTAGATTTTTATGAGAATCAAAATCATTACAGAAAAATTTATATAACCTCGAATCCTAGAACATGTAATTCTTGAAACACTTATAAATATACGAAAAAAAGTATTAGGAATACATAGAAAAGATACTATTTTTCTAAAAATCAATTAAAACAATCACAATCGTTGAATTTTTAATAATTTTGCATCACCTTCTAGAAATCTATAAAAATACCAGAAATTATAAAAAAATTTAATGAATAAATTACAAAAGTTCTAGAAATCTATGAAATGCTTCAAATCTGTCTAATTATAATTTTCTCGAATTACAAAATCCTGAAGTAAATATACAGAAATATACAGGGTGTCCCAAAATCATCAATCAATATTTTACGGATCTATAGTTTGCGAAATTCTGAGACAATTTTTCCCTTTGCCATTTTTCACAAAACTCAAAATCATAAAAGATATTCAAGTTTTAAACTAAACCAATAAACGCGCTCTTACAAAGATTTGGGATAAAAACCACAGACCAAAATTTACCGAAACTTTCTGAGTAGAAAAATCCCATGCAGTTTTTTAAAAAACTCAAAATCAAAAATGGTAATCGAGTTTGAAATCTGAGAAATCTAATTACTTGAAACTTTTAACTCAAATATCTTTTTTGATTTTGAGTTTTGTCAGAAGAGACAAAGAACTTTTCAATTGAGAAAAATATTTAAAAAATTTCGGTGAACTTCGGTCTGTGGTTTCTATCCTTTTTGCTATGCTACCAATTTGCAAAACAGGATAAACGTGCTAAATCATGGATCAAATAAAATCTGTGAATATGCTTAAATGTGTGACGTATCATGTGCACGACCTCTTACAACAAACTCATAATAAATAATGTTATAACTTTTTTGTGATATTCTTTTATAATAGGGGGCGGCGGAATGGACAGGGACCCAAGACATGGCGGATATTCCGATTCCAGGCCAATGCGAGGAAATTACGGCAACTTTAATCAGAATGATGACATGGAAAGGGGCGGGGGTCGCGGGGGGGACTGGAATTCCAGTAATTTCTCAGGTGGTCGGTCCTCCAATTATTTGGATCGACCCAGAGGCGGTAGACCTTACAACGAGGAACCTTTACCTCCACCACCACCATCAAGTAAATGTTTTTTTTTATTTATTATTTGAGCACATGCTGAATTTTTTGAGTACGAAAATGCCAATCATGTATTATTTATTATAAATAATATATAATAATAATAAATAAATAAATAATATATATTATTCTTTTTAAATTTCTGTTTTTAGTTCCAGGTGCAGAGGGAGGTCGAAAAAAATTGACCCTTGCAAAAAGAACTGTGAAAGAGCCAATCAACGCTCTCGCAGAAACAACTATGGCGAGCTCAATTTACGGTGGCGCACGTCCACGGGACGAAAAAGTTTTCGAAGAAAAGTAAATTTCATGTGTTCACTTTTTCTGGTTTTCAATGAATAAGAAAATAGATTTCAATTTTTTTTTATAATGGTGTTTTCCCGCGAATCATCCCAAAATTCCATGTATCTTGATTCGATTTTAGTGGAAATGAAAATTGATAATGCGAGCTTAATTTTTGAAAATGACCTTATGCCAAAATAAACTATTTGTTATTATTTTCGAAAAATAATCAAGGCTTTGGATGTTTCCTTACTTTGGGCGTCTTGAGTTGAGAATTTGTTTTATATTTAGAAAAAGAAGAAAAAGTTGAAAAAAAAAGAAAATGAATGTTGAGGGGCTACATGTAAAAAATTATATAATAAGCGTGATTGTAGAAAGGAACGTTGCCTGTCAAATAAGAACCATTTTTTAACTAGTAGATTGAAAAAAGCAGTTAGATTATAGGTGAACATTTTGGAACATGATTGTTTTTTTTTTATTTTTTGTTTAGAATCGTTTGGGGTGGGAATAATCTTTTTGTACATATTTCCAAAAACAAAATTGAACAAGTACAACGTTAAAATTCAGAAATAGTATTCAAGGTTTGTAAATAAATTTACTCAAAGTTCGAAACTTCAACCAATATTCACAAACTTTATGAACGAAATCTACAAGTAATTTATGCAAAATTCTTTTTTGATAAAAAAAGAAACACAAAACTGCTCATCCCAACTTTTCTCTATTTCTATCACTTTTGTAAACAAAGCTATGCATTGGTAAATTATGTTTCTGAACTTGATAATTACGATAAAGCGTAGTGCCGGATGACTGAATTTGTTTAGTGCTCAATTCAATTGTAAAAAATGACGTAAAATGTTGTTACTATAAGTTATGGAACATAAATCAGTGATATCATAGATGTTTGTACATTACTCCACGTAAGTGAAATAGTTTAAGAAACAACAGCGTTACAACCTAAAAACAAGCAACAATCATTAATTGTGTGACGAGATCTTTTGACACGCAACTTGGATAATTATCTACTTTCTAGAAAATGTAACTTTCATCAAATATGGTGTACGAATTTGAAAATCATTTTGATAACTATGACGAATTGTCAAAATAAAACGCAAAAGAGTTGTGCATGAATGTGTGATTTTTTCATCACATTACACAAATCATGAAATTGTATTCGAAAGTTTTCCAAGTACCCTCAGAAAGTGCATATAAGTAATTTTTTTTTCTTTCATCAGCTTCGACTATTTGGTTATAAAATAAAATGGAAAACGACGCAAGCGTAATTGTCTTCATAATATTGTACATTGAACATCATTTTTCACAAATTACATGTATTGTACAACTAATAAAGATCAAAGAATTGAAATCATCATAATTATACTGCCAACCCCCATTCAGTTTCAGTTAAGGTATAGTTTAAAAAAAAAACATTTCTCGAGATAGTGAGACTTGAATCTTTTCAAAAAAAGGGACTTATGTATATCATTACTAGGGCTGAAAAAAATATTGATTTACATATTCAATATTTATTTACGTATTTCGAGATAATTTTGAGGTAAATCCATATTTTTCTATTTTGGCGCTGTAACGATGGAAAAAATTTTGGAATCTGTGACAGATTCAAATACAGCGTTTCTTAAGTGATAAGTGAGTTAAATATTGCCTCTATTATTTACAATATTTACTGTAAAAGTAAATATTGAAGACAGTCGTCGTTCATTTTAGTTTGAAAATTTACAAAAGCATGTCATCATTCATTGTAATTCTTTTAGTACCTGTGATTAAAATAAATATTTATCTTCCATAATCTAAGCCAGCGTTCGTAACTATCGATTGTCGTTCTTTGTCAGGCTTTAAGGCAAGGAATAAGTTTATCGCATATAAAATGTTCTTCTTCTTCGTCGTTGCTCGTAGCTGAGCGTCGTGACCTATTCCACCATCCGAACATTATTGCGCCACATCTCTCGATCTTCAACAGTCCGCATCAATTCTGACATATAGTCAGTTGCGTCAGGTCCTTAATTTGGTCGATGTATCGATTTGGTGAGCGTCTTTTGCTTCTTTGTCCCTCCACTATGCCTTGTATACAGAGTTTCTCTATATCATTCTTTCTGATGATGTGGCCGAAGAAATGCATATGGAATGTTCCTGCAATGTTGATGAGATTTTCTCTTTGAAATGTTGCTCTTGTAATGTTTCATTAATATTACAGCAAGATTGAAATGTTACTTAATATTACTAAAACATTGCTGCAACATTACTGGAATATTGCTGAAATATGTATGCAACATTGCAAATGCAATTATGGGAAACATTTTCATATTGCAGCAACGTATGATGTTGAAAACGGTGGGTGAACTACCTTTTGGTAGAACCCTAGCAAAACTTGCCCGATCGCATCCCGATTGCTCAGCAATCGTGACGCAATCGGGATGCGATCGTGATTCGATTTCAGAGAATCCGCGGTTTCCCTACTATGTTTTTGTATTTCCGCGAGCATATTATACGTCAGTAGGGACGTACAAATCGATTATGGATTTTTTTTGCAACGAAT
>JAPYZL010125796.1:0-19707 GCA_030522825.1 Platygaster orseoliae
AACTTCATGTACAAGTGCGTTTTTTTCTTTTAATTGAGCTTACTTTCAATTGACAATGATCGTCAGAGTAATTTGTTCACCACAAAAATCAACAACAATGAACAAACTCGCGTACGCTTCGATTGTCAATCGGCACGAAAAATGACAATTTATCGACAAGCTGGTAATTTCGGGAAACAAGCACGCTGCGCGTTAATTCACAAGCGCATTGCTTGTGATCACGCACAAGACGCTTGTGAATCCTCTGCGCGTGATTCACGAGCACGGTGATTGTGCTTCATGAGCAGGGCGCGCAGGAAAACAAGCGAGCTGCGCGCGAGAAGATTTTTTTTTCTTCTCACGCGCATCCTGCTCGTGCTTCGCGCGCGTCCTGCTCGTTCTCTTCTCTCCGTGTGTAAAAACTGTAAAACCTGTAAAAATGTATTAAAATCTGAAAAACTATGATGACCTGTTGAACTCTGTCAAAACTGTCATAAACTGTTACATTTTTTCTAACTGCCAAGGACATTTACCACTTATAATTGCAGAACTTTCATTAAGTTAGTGTATACAAATTTTATGGTCAATACAATATTTACAACATTCTCTTCAGAAGGAAACTGATTACGGATTTTCAGAGTTGGGTACTGGTTTTTGGCACTTCTTGAAGGTTTGAATATAAATAGGATGTTTTTCAGTGTTTTGGCAATCTTGGCAAGGAAAACGTAAATAACAATTAAAGGTTTGGTTTAATCCAAGAAACTATTTATTATGAGGTTTCGATGTTTTGGACTTAGATCCTCTTTAGGCTAAATTGGAAATCAAATGAAATATGACAAACATCAAAAAATATAACGATTGGTTGTCAGAAAAATAAACGTATAACGTAACTGTCAATTGTATTTTATTGCGCCGTTCAAATTTCTTAAATCGTATTTGTAGATGACGTAAAAAAAATATAAATAGCCGATTTTCTTATCATGTCAAGAACGTTGCCCATGATAAACTTTTTTTTATTTTAATGCAAAAAAAAGGTAAAATAGTTCTGTTTTATTTATCTGATTAGATATTGCAAACAAGTTTACACGTTTTTTTAAATTTTCTTTATTTATTCAATGTGAAACTAGATACCTACAGAGTTTCAAAAAAGGCGTTACTCTCGACATGGTAAACGTTTAGCTTATGATTTCACAGTGTACTTGTAGCTTCTAGCAACATTATTTTTCTCAGTTTTCTGACTAATGTTTATTCAAAAAATATTTCGATTTTGAGTTTTCTATTGAAAAACTAGAAAATTTTTTTACGTTTCTTATTCGAGAATTCATGAATTTTTAGATAACTTCAGACTTTCTAAAAATTCTGAACATTGGAAAAGTATCTTCAAGAGCGATCAGAGTTTTTTCTATTGAAATTGAAATCATTGTTTAGCTATATCAATAAATTTCTAGTGTTTGCGTTATTCAAAGTGAGTGGAAAACATTTCAGAATTTGAACTTTTTCGTACCATGAATGTTAACGATTTCGTCTAACGTTTTTCTTTTGGTTTTCTCTTATAATTTTTGGATCCTGGAAATGATTTGAACTGGTTAATAAAATTCTCTATTTTTGCAAAATACATCATCTTTCTTTACCTTGACCAAAATTTTGCAGAAAATCCAAAATATTTTGCAAAATATCAGTAGAATGAATAATATTTCTTCCACAAAATCAAAAACTCATTACTTTATAATTTTTTTTTCAAACTCTTGCAATGCGAACAAAAATGATAACTCCTCAAATTTCTCAGTTTATGAAACTACTTCATTTTTCACACTTGTAAGTACATAATTAAGGTTCTTTTTTCATTAAACATCTCTTCTGCGTTAGCTTACGGAAGAATTAGCATATTCATGAATAATAAAAACTCCTTCTGGTGTATTCCCGACTTTTTACTGTACATCAAACTTTCGATATCGAACGTATAGTCGATGTACTGATGAACTTTCACCATTAAAACTGCGAAAAAGTTACGTAGACGGAACTGATTATCTTATTTATCATCTTAAATGAAACTTAAAGATTCTCGGATAAATTCGAGGAGAAAGAGCAATCATTAGCAATAGGATCAAACTCGTTATTTATGTCCCTGACTTTCTACCACATAATTACCCCTAATTTTTGATCATACAACATAAAAAATTGTATTCCTATGAATCTGAGAAGTAATGCATCGGCAGAAGTTTTATCATAGGTTCGAACATACTCAGCAATTTTCTGTTCAAGAATATTTAATTAAGTATGTCTGAATGTGAAAGGCATGAAGTAAATTATCACTTCATTTACTCAATTTGAAGTGAATTTAATTATTGTTTGATGATGAAAATATATATAATAATTATAAAAAAACAATTTTGAACGAAAACTCAAAATTTACGGAGATATTATGACGACTTCAGGCTGGTATTAATGTAATTTTAAATCACTCGGTAAAATAAAAAAAATGTGATAAGGAAACACTCAGTTTAGGTATACTTTGGAATTTTTTTGTTCCTATATTTATTTTAAGTTTCTGAATGTGAAAGGTACAAAGTGGAATATCGACTTATTTTCACAGTCTGAAACAAACTTAATCATGGTCACTCGCGTCAAATGTCAAAAATGACCAAGAAAGTTGAAACGTAAGTAGAAAATGCCATAATGGTCAGACTTGATCGTTCGTCGGTCGCATTACGAATTAATTTTTACCGCGAGTGTTGGGAAAGTGGTATAGGTGATAAATTATGAATTTCAGCCTATCACAATATCTCGGTACGTTTCAGTGCGACTCATTGTGCGAATAGTAAAAAATGTACGTACGTGAAGCCATGGAACAATAAACAGTTTCTACGTTCATTATTCATCATTTAAACTAACACAGTTCTAAAATATTTTCCGTTGTTGTTATTATTTTTCAAAAACTTTTTTGGGGCTGTAAGATTAAAAATGAATTTCAAATTGAATGTATGGAAGAATAAGCTTTTATATTATATTATATTATATTATATTATATTATATTATATTATATTATATTATATTATATTATATTATATTATATTATATTATATATAGAGGCAAGATTCAGTTCCAAAAGAGAAATTTTTGTTGACATATTCTGGAATTCCCCCCCCCCCACACCAAAAAAAACATACACAAAATTTAATTGATTTTGATATACTCGATTAGAAACTCTTTTGAATATTTTTCTCATTCATTAGTAAATTATTTTTAAATCATGTAAAGAACATAAAAATTCAGGAATATTTATAAAATACATTCTTGTTTTCGACATTCCTAAAAAATTTTACTATCTAAAAAGATGGAGCTTCAAATTCAAAATATGCATTGTTTATAATAAAATACGAATTCGGTGAAATTGAAAAATTGGTCAGAAACAAAGCTTAATTCGTAATGAGATCAGTCTAGCTTGTATTATGCACGATGAAGTTCTAATTACGTAATTATTTTGATACTAGTTCTGATGTGAACAGGAGCATACGTTAATGAATATAATGTTTCAAGAAGATGGACTTGAATTCATTTTGATATTGTATCGGACCAAAACTATCTACTTCATTTACATTTAATGAAAATTATTCCGAAATATACACAAAAGATGTAAAGAATTGTTTCCAAATATTCTCTCGCTTGCGATTCAAAAACATTTTGTTTTTGTACAAATGACGTGAAACATGTGACTTTCCAAAAGAAATTAAAAAGCGTTGTGTAATACTGAAATTTTCAGGCAACTTTCAAATTTCAAAGAATCGTGTGATGATATAACAGATACGTTCATTTATTTTTGAATGAACACCTTTGGAATGTTCAGAAAATTTATGTACGATAAACCTAATTCTCAGAGTCGTTAACATTCTCGTTAAATACTATAAAATCGAATAATTTCGTATTGTTTCAAAAAAGTTTAAATATTAAAAAATATTCTGTAGACTATAATAAATCATTTTGGTCAGTATAAAAGTCTGGAAATTCAAAAATATGACTTCTAAAATTGGGAGTTTCCGACATGTCCAAGATGAATAAATACTTGATATATTGGTAAAAAAAGTACATATAGATTTTTTTACGTATAGTTTTTGTAAAATGGAATTTATTTTTGTTTTGCAAAGATTTTATGAATTACGGATTATATTTTAAAACAAGTAAATAATATAACGTGAGTGTGCTGAAATATTTTCAAATCAATGAAGATATTCGATTTATTTTAGGACTATCTAATACAATATTACAAGGTAATGCCATTGTTGCAAATAACCTGTAACCTTGCAAAAAAATAGCGTTCAACATCGTTCGTATTTCGAGTATATCATTGAAATAACGTCCTTTTTTTACAGCTGTACTTTTAAGCTTAAAATAAAAACTACTAAAAAATATAATTGGAGTTTTTTGCGTTGTTTGCGCAGTTGACTTTAACCATCTTTTTCGTGAGCAACTAAGTATCTAAGCAACAATGGTGAAAATAACTCTAAAAGTTCTTGCTATTTTCTTCATCTTCTTAAAAACTCAAGCTTATTATAACAGTGATGATAGGAAATTGATATTATGTTTTTGTGAATCCCAACAAATTTCGAGTGTTTTTTTTCTCTACAACGAGATAGAAAACACCAACGACATTGGTAAGTTTCAAGTTTTGCAATAGTGTAATAAAAAGCTTTTTGGAGTGATACGAATTTTGTTTTTTAAAAAATTGTTAACATCATTGACGAACTATCATTTTTTCGTTATTATCCATTCTTTTTAGTGAGCCCACATCATAACATTCTTACATAAACCCACTGGAAGTTTAAAATTTTTTCAAATTGATTATTATTCGCACAGGGTTCAAACAATTGATTCCAAGTATTGAGACTGTGAAACAGTTCTCGGGAAATTCGGTGAAATCGACAATCGCAACATTTTCGGATTTACAAAAATTAATCAAACCAGACAAGCACAGGCATCTTTTCGTTACATTTTTGTCCTCTCAAAAAACCATCGATAGATTTGAGCAAATTTCCAAAACTATAGACATGTCATTTGCGAAATGGTTGGTCATATTTTTGGAAGATTTGGGTGAACAGCGATACCATTTCTGCAAAGGGGATTCCAAGATTAGGAATTTATTTCATTTGAAAGAGGATTCAGTGATGATCGTGAATTGTCATGGAAAATCAGAATTGAGTCAGTGGAAATTGCTGGCGAAAAAGACAGACCTCACCATTTCTCACTATGCTTTGTGGAGTGCAGAGAGAGGCCTGATTTTCGCAAATACGCAGAGTTTGGAGAGTTACAAGAAAAGCCGTCAAAGTATTTCACTCAATGGTGAAATTATTTATGTGGTTATGAGTAAAGTAAGAGTCTTTTTTTCAATTAAAAACTAGCCTGCATTTCGATAAGTCATTAAAAAACCAATTTTCAATGTTTTATTGTACTTTGATATTTCGATCGTTCAGTCACCATCATTATTATTTCTGTACAGGTTATACTGTACCCAAAAAATCTGTCTCGATCCTGAAACAATTTTATTTATTTTTTTTTATGAAAAAAGCATGAAAACGAATTTTATGCATACAGTAAAACCTGTCGTATTGTTGCATTTTGAAACCACATATTTAATTCCATAGTTCAGGCAACGACTACAGAGAAAGGGACAATTAGACAATTTTTACTGTTGTTTCGTTCTTGTCAAGATCAAAACTCAGAATCGCCTTATCGAAATTCAACTAATGATTTTGATATACTTCCAAAATGTATTAACATGTGTAATCAAATTTAGCTCACGTTGGAGCTCGGTATCGTTGATTATGAACTCAATGGGTTTCTTGGCAACATTTTTCAAGAACTGATGAAAGTCATGAATTTTACCGTATTCTACGTACGCGCTGATTACAATCCTGTCAGTAAGCAAGATTCGCAAAAATATGGAAATTTACTGTCAGATACGGTGTTGAGAGTTTTTACTGGAAAAGCTGATTTGGCGCTTGGGCTGTATGGATAAGCAATGGACTTTTTAATCATGTCGATTTCATAGGTCCTTTATTTGCTTCGAAAGAATATCTCTATGTCAAAACACCAGAAACTTTGGATTTCGCCTGGCTTTCGTATTTTCAGGTAATTCGTTAATTTTATGGGTACAACAAGTATTATTTGGATGGTTGCATTTTTTTCATAGTATTGTCTGAGAAATAACCTCGAAACAATGAGTTGTACTATATCTTTAATAATAAATTAGGATATTCTCTTATAAAATTGCTTTACATCTACATTTATTATCAAGTGCTTGAATGTACATAGAAATATTTTAATATGATAACGAATTTAAGAATAAATTTAATAAAGCAGTTGAACTGACGAGACTAGTATAGAGGAAATTAACGCGGCGCACGAGAATTGAAAATGATAATTCGAGAAAAATTGGTATAGCAACCTAGGAATCTCGAGCGTACTAACTGATTTTTACGTTAGTACGCAGTGCACGAGAATTTAGAATGATAATTTGAGAAAAAATTTTGGTGTAGCTATTTAGCGAGCACGAGCGTACTAACCGATTTGCACGTCAGTACGCATAAAAATGAGTAATTTTTTACAATATTGAAATTCTTGCATCCTCCGAAATTTTCGAATTTCTGACAATTTCCCGCATTTCCCGCATTAATTAGATTTTTAATTTCTATTATTTTGAAATTAGCTTAAATATTTGAATTTTACAAAATTTGGTGAATTTTCAGAATATCAGTCTTTTTGGAAATCTTAAAATTATAATAATTCACAGAGTTTTTATATAGTGGAAAAATATTTGCAATTATGATGGAATAATGAAATCTTCTGAATGTTCCAAATAACTTGAATTTTTAAATTACTTATTGTTAGTCTTACAAAACATTTGAATTTCTGAATTCTTCAAACACATCTATGATTTTTCCCATTTTGTGATATCTGTAAATTGATATAATTCTCCCAGTCACTGAAGTTGAAATTTTTTTTTTTTTTTTTTTTTTTTTTTTTTTTTTTTTTTTTTTTATTAAAAAAACATTTGTATTTAAGCCTTCGGTGTCGAAATCTGGATTTCAATCGTCTTGATCATATTTATCACGAGTTTGCTTGTAACCATCACTATAAAAATCAGATCTTATAAATACAAACAAAATTTTTCTGTTACATTCATCGAAGCGTGGAACGACATTCTTACAATATTTTGTTGTCAATCTCCTTCAGGTAAACCAACATTTCATAACTTATTTTGAAGTAGTTTTATTAGTAAGCAAAGCAATTTTGGTTTAAGTAAAAAATCAGAACTTGATTCTATCTTTCAGAAATTCCTTCGTTTTGGTCGATCAAACTATTGTTTTTCATTTCGCACATAACGGCCTTCTTGATTTATGTTTACTACTGCGCGTTTTTCATGAGTTATCTTACGATTCCACGACTATCTTTACCGTTTGACGACTTGCATGGTTTCATTGATGACGGTTCCTTCAAAGTGGTTGTCATACCAAAAACCGTAATGGCAAGACGATTGATGACACCTTATGATGAATCGACCATGCGACTGAGGAAACTTTTGAAAAAAGCTTTACCTGACACTCCTGCTCAAGCTTTTCACCAGGTTCAAAAATATATAAATATATAAAATTACACTGAAATGGCACCAGGCTACCAACAATATCGTAAATACTACCATACTTTCAGGTTTGCAGTGAGCGAGTGGCATTCTATACAAACGATTTGCTTTACAAAAAGTCTTTACCCAAAATTCCATGCAAAGTAACTCCGATAAATACAGGATTTTATGCGCTGGGGGGAATGATCATCAGTAAAAATCATAGGCATCTAAAAAAATTCAATTACGTGTAAGTAAACTTTCAGTTTATTAAATATTGGTCGTTGTACAATAATTTTGGAAATAAACTATTGAAAATTCGATAATTACACATATAATATTACTGAGAAAAACAAGTTGGTGTTTTGCAATGATGACCATTATGTAATCATGAAAAAAAAAATCATAAACATTAAACATTTTTAACAACGAAAAACAATATTGATTTTTTGCAGTATCCGAGAATTTCAACGTTTCGGGATTATACAGAACATTCAGAAAGAATATGACTACAACTTGACTAAAAAAGCAAATAATTTGCAAACAAATGCCGATGACTTTGCAGCTGTCGCTCCAGTTTTAATGATATTATTTGCAGGCCTTATTTTTGCCGGAATTATTTTTTTCCTTGAAATTGCTTATCACCGATCAAAAAGAAATAAAGTATCTACATTGATTGAGATGTCTGAATTTCCTCAAACGCAAATTTAAAAGTGTGCGCATTGATTAAAAACATTAATCGATTTTCACCGTGTTTTGTCAATTTTCATCTTATTATTGAATTAATTTCAGTAATAAATACAGTAATTTTTTGTAGTACTTGGCACTTGGCGTAGTTAAGATTTCGAAGGATTTTCATAAAAAATTTATAATCATGATCATTGAAGCTTAATGAAAAAGAAAAAAATGTATATTCTGATTTATCATGAATATTAGTCGAAAACATTTTTTTTTATTTTCTCAGTATATACACCGGATTCTCCATGTATAAAACTATGAATATTGTCAAGTTTGTAGTGTGAAATTTTTATGTGAGAAATTGCTGTTTTCTTTCTGTAAAAGCAAAAGTGAACACCATGATTCTGTATAGTTTGAACTTGGATAACTCAACGTTTTCCGAATTCTAAAACTACGAATTATTCTCAATATCACTATGAGTCATTTTCATTTATTTTAGTGTTTTATGCGTCTAAATGTTAAAGTGTATAAAATGCGAGATGAGATGTGTTTTGCGTGCGAAATAAACAAAAATATCAAGCATATGATTTTTATTTACAAACAACTTCTCAACTTTAGGAGACAATGTAACTCACGAAGATTTGATAGTTTTCACATTATCTTATTAGCAGAATTTCCAAGTTGACAAAAAGAGTTTAAGTTGATTTATATGACACTGCTTTTGAATTTCAGAGTTAAAAAATTTTTTTTTTGATAGGTAATATACCCATTTACCGTAAGTATTAAATATTATTATAATTTTCATAGATATTAGGTGAATGAAAATAAATCTCGATGTGATTTTTTTCGGAAGTTATTAGTTTTGCCAAAAACTCGTTAAATAATTTCAGGCAATCAACAGAAGTTTGTACTGTTCAAAAACTTTATTTTTAAAATAGCAGTTTATGAAAACCTGTTTGAAAATTAAAGCACACTCTATTTGAAGGTGGAAAATAAAGTAGTAAATAATTTATGCTTTTGTCCTAGAAAAAAAGTTGACTTGAAAGTACCACCAAGCTTTTTTTATTTTCGTCACATAAATGTATTTTAAGGTGACATTTTGCCAAGGTCGACAAAAGGACGTTGTCATGAATTATAAAAAATAACATCTCCAATTGCATTTTTTAATTTGGCAATAATTCCAGAATTTTTTTTTGTAATGTCAATGTTCAAAGTATTTTTGTGTTGCACATACATGTATAAATCCCAAAGTGTTCAAATGTATTCTGTGTGAAAAAAAAAATAAGTAAACATGTTTTTTATTACAAAAAATCCTTTGAACATTGAAATCGTCAAAGCTGCAAATCATTTGCACTTTTTTTTAGCTTTACGATACTGATTATAAGTTAGTTGTTTTGAAATTGTCAAAAAAATTTTTTTTCCATAAATAAGGCATATTGACAATAAACTCTAAAAAACTTTTGAAAATAATAAAGTTTCGAACATCCCTCAGAATTTTAAAGAGTATCAAAAAATGTTCAAAGTGTTTCAAGAATACTTATTTTGAAAAGCAAAGTTAAATATAATACAAAATTTTAAGAATTCAAAATCATTTGTGAATTAGCTGACCAATAATTGAAAATTTCACCTCAGAAATCTTTAAATTATTGAAACACCAGCTTAAAAATTAACGATATTTCTCCTACATATTATAATTGCAAGTAATAATCGTGAATTTACTAAATTTAAATATTTTCAAAAATAATATACAGACTTTTACAAAGAATTAGAAATCTTGTCATGAATTAAAAGAAAAGCTTAAAACCTCACGATATTGATAAAAAAAATTTCAAAATCATCTGATGATTGTGAATAAAAAAAATCAATTGAAAGAGTTTAAATTATTTAGAAGGTTAACTTTCAATATATCAAATACATAAATAATGATATCACTATGATTTTCATTTATTGACTGAATCATAAATAAGAAATTAATCAAGATGTGTATTCTCACTGCAATATATAATATAAAAATATATTTAAATTATATATATATATATATATATATATATATATATATATACAAACAAATAAAATAAAAATCTATAAAACGAATAAAATGATATAATATAAAATAACAATATATTAATAATATGAAAATGGTAATTAATAATTAAAAATAATAAAATAGCAAAAAATAATAATGTTGAATAATTAACAATAATTTATAATAAAATAATAAATAATGTTGGATAATATATAATAATAATAATATAAAAATAAAATTCAAATTTAATATATATATATATAAAAACATATAAAAACGATGCAGATTTGGAAAATTCATTTTTATTTGTTTTTCTCTGCGAATTCAAAATAATGAAATCATTTTATACTCCAATTCTGAATGCCAGCTCGATGGAAATGAAGATTCAGCAAGACGCGTGACGTCTTAATTGGACGCGCAGCTCGTGTCATGAGCAAAGTCAAAAAGTCATTAAAATTGTCTCCACGAGTGATGAGAAAACGCCCGGCGAACAATCCAAGCGAGTATGACGTCCAATTACGCACCGCAATGTGAAAACATTGAGTTTTCACTAAAAATTGTCTTCTTCCGACGTTTCTCCCTTTTCCTTTCTTCGGCTTATCTCGAGAAACATCGTCTCACTTGTGATTTCACACCTTCGATCAACTTTCTTTAAGATCATTTCCAATTGCTTGCTCGATATTCATCTCGTAGATAAAATATTTTTCGATTACAGTTTAATGATCAATAATTAATTAACACGAAATATAAATATTTTTGGTTGATAAATAAATAAAATCTAAAAAAAGCTTTCCTTTTCATTTTATTGATATTATGTTATCACATCAGATATAATGTAACTTGATTGTTATCAATATGTAAATAATTTGGCTTTAAACAAAATCCTCCTTGAAAATCCAGTAATTTTAAATTGCTGAATTATTGTTAAATATTTTTTTTCAAAAACTTAAAATATGGTTATAATATAATATAATTTGTGAATAGAAATTATCATTGCTAGGCTCAATATTTTTTGAATTTTATTTTAAATCCTCCTTGAAAATCTATCAATTTTAAATTGCTAGATTATTTTCGCGTTCCTCTCAACACAAGTTCTTCGTAGTTTTTAATGTCACATTTTTCAAAACTCTTTTCATTCCTCCCCCTCGCCTTTCCCACACTAGAAAGCTTCTAAAATTGCCAAAATGCTAGTCTTTTTTATTAATGGCTCGTTTACACTGCAACCTGACTGCGATAAATCGAAACTAGAATGTATTCAGTGACATAAATGAATTATACCATAAAAATATGTTTCCGAGGTTTACGAAAAATCGCGAGGAACTTGTGTAAAAACAAAAAAGTATAAAAGAAATTCCAAGGAACATGAACCGAGAAGAAGTCGACATACTGGACTTTCGCTTCTGGACGATTCAATTTCTACGAACGCCGCGTCGATCGATTAGTATCATTTCTCTTTCTAATGATTTCCATTGATTATCACGTCATTTTCCGCGCGTCGCGTTTCGAAACCGATGATTTAATGGCGATTTTTTGTATCGCGTCGCTTCATTCATCAGAAAAGTTTCGTTTGTTCTTTTGCGAGGTGCGAGGTGATGGACGATCGAAATTTTCGCACTGGCGCGTTTCCAAGGCGGCGACGAAAGTGAAAGATCGATTATTTGCAGTCTTGAGGAGTTATGCGTTGCTCGTAATGATTTGGTGATTTGGGTTATTCGTTTCTATTTAGAAAGAAAATTCTGTCGATTCGATTCGGATTTTTCAAGGTTCGGAGTACATTTTTTTTCACGTCAGCTTTCTCTTTCACTGAATTTTTGATGTTTCATAGTAAATTCTTAATTAAGTTCTTAACGGAATATTTTATGTAAAATTACAATAATTTTGCAGCTAACGGAATTTCATTTCAGGTTTTCATGTCAAAGAATGTAAATTTGTAAATTGAATTTGAAAAATACATAATTAAAATCTATGAAGTACCAGAAATCTGTAAAGATAGGTACTGTTTTTTGGAAAATTTATTAAAATATTAAAAATTAAGCATCAAACTCTGATAATTTATATCGAAAATCATGAAAATTCAGGATAGTATAGAGAAAACCAGAAAATTCTACAACATTTTGTGGACAATAACAAATACATTAAAACTCCCCCCCCCCCACAAAAAAAAGTTGAAAATTCGAGCACTGTATATAATACTTTGAAACTTTGTGAACATATTTTCCTAGAAAGTTGATAAAAATGTACAAACAGAAAAGAAATAAGAAAAATACTAAGGGTACCAGAAATTTATGAAATACTTGATATGAAGATACTGTTTTCTGCAAAATCTATTAAAAGGTGTAGAAAATGCATTGAACATTGAATGCTGTAGCATTAAATTTTAAAAACTTATATGGCTGTTTCTAAAAAATTAGGAATCTTTTGATAACAAAAAATTCTCTGGAGTTTTTTAATTATTCAAAAGAAAAATACTCGAAATAGTCTAAATACTAGCAGTCTACAAAATACTATAAATCTACGTAGATATGATTATCTCCAAAATCTAAAAATACTCAGAATCCATAAAAGTTTTAATTCTAAAACATAAAATTTCGTAAATCTTGAATAAATACATGAAAATATTAGAAAATCTCAATAAAGTATTTATAAGAAAATTTATAGAACAAATTTATTTATTATATAAGTATATTAAATATTCATATAAAAACAATAATAATCAATATATTATAATAATTATAAATATTTATCAAATAAAATTTATCAAATAAATCAAATAAAATCGATAAATGAATATTTAGGTATTAATTATTGATATGAGTTTTTGGAATTATAAATGATCAATAAAATTATGAAATTATTATTAAAATTACTGAATATAAAATTGTTAATATTATTAAATAATTAATATAATATATTAATAATTATATATATATTTATTATTTACAAAATTTATTTATAAAAAAATGTTCAGAATAGCAAAAGTACCAGCAATTTCTGAAAGACTAGATGTTTACGGAGATACTGTTTTTTAAAAATTGATCAAATATTAAAAATTAATTCAGCTTCTAATTCTAGAACATTCAATTCTCAAAATCTACAAAGTTATCCAAAAAAACTGTTTTGAATTTCCAATTTTAATTATTCATCAGTTAAATACACTGTTGCAAGAAACTTGTTCTTGACTAAGTTAATGAGTAGAATTAGAAAATTGTTATGAGTTAGAGTTTTGCCTGATTAAAACGTTTTTTTCGATTATATATTAGAAATTGTATTTCCACTATACAATTAGTTAACATTCAATTGTAGAATGAAATATGAAATTGACATTTATAGTTAATTCTGGATCATCAATTATTTAAAATGACTGTTTAGAATCGTGAAACTTCAACTTTCATTAATTGAAGTCGACCATTTGAAATAATCATGTTGCGATGATTTGGATTAATTTGACTGTTATTGACTAATATTATGCAAGTATTTAGTGATTTCATTATTATTGTTGATACTTTATTTTATTATATATATATATATTTTATTATATTTTCTTTTCTTTATTTAATTTTATCATATTTAATTTTATTTGATTAATTTGACTTTTTCTAGTTGCGTAAGTTCTTCGAATAATTAAAATTGTTATTTTTCATTATTTACTGCTAACTAACCTTCCAAATGCTGAATTATTCAAATTCAACCATGAAATAGTCGAAATGAACAACTTTAGATTAAGAGATTTTATTATTTATAATAATTTTCAATCATAAATGAGAAATGCTTCAATCAATAATTCATGTTGTGTGTGTATTCTCCTGCTGGTATAATAAATTAAACAAAAATTCCTTCAAACCTGATTTTCATTTCAAGCTACACGGAGAAAAGCAGACACTACTGGCCCATGCGTAAGACATTATCAGGCAATGTCTAGCTTAGTTTAGCAAAAACGAGGGCGATCGACACGAGTACACCGTTTTTAGACATTGTCTGCCCGTGTCTCGGCACTGGTCACTGGTGTTTTAGACATGGACGGGAAAAACATTGGGATTCCGTTCGCAGACGCTAGCAGACAATGTCTATGACACGGCCTGACTGTGCGGCACGTACTACTGGGGCGTGTTTGTGAACAAATCAGTTCATGTGTCACTTTTAACTAAGTTATACGCGATGAAATTAACTGACAAATGTCTTATCATAATTATGAACGTATTTCAAACCCAAATTATAATACGTAGTTTTGAAAATTGTTTTCTTTTTAGAAGGATTTTGTTATCACAAAAATAATTATTAGACAATCATGATAGTGAGAAAATAATAAAAAACTCCATATAACACAGGGATGATTACTTTCTATATAAAAATCAAGTGTAGTTATCGGTATTGTTAGTTTAGCGACTTTTGCTTAAAATAAATTATATTTTTGAATTTCTTTCAATTTCATATATTACAAATTTTTCGCGAATATTTCAGAAAACAATTATTTGTAGTAATTTCGTCGTGAAATACATTATATGTTTGTAATATTAAAATGTATGTGCATATCATGAATAGTAACTGAAAAAAAGGAGAAGAATTAATTCATCGATAAAACGCTTACGAAAATTTTAGTAAGGTATTCTCATATTCAACATTGCTGTTCGAAAAAATCAAAAATATTTCTCGATCAATAATTAATCACGAAAGATTATTTTGCATCGTTTCGCTGAGCTAATTTTTTTTTCCCCAAAATCAGTTTCTCCTGGCTATAAATGTTGAGAAACGAATGTATATGTATTTTGTCATTAAAGATTTGCAAAAAATTGCGTAAACGAAATTTTAATATTTTCACTGGAAGTGCTTTACATGGGAGTGAAATTATTAAATTCGTGGCTGAAACTCAACATACTGCAAGAAAAAAACGAAAATTGACAGCGTTAGAGTAAAATGTGAGGTTACAAAAACAATAACATGAGCAAATTAATATTAAACACGGCCCAGTAGTGCGCGCCGCACGGTCAAGCCGTGTCATAGACATTGTCTGCTATTGTCTACGAACGGAATCCCAATGTTTTTCCCGTCCATGTCTAAGACACCAGTGACCAGTGCCGAGACACGGGCAGACAATGTCTAAAAACGGTCTATTCATGTCGATCGCCCTCGTTTTTGCTAAACTGTGCTAGACATTTCCTGATAATGACTTACGCATGGGGCAGCAGTGTCTACTTTTCTCCGTGTATGTTCATTTCCAAATTGAAGTACCTTTGAGGTATTCAAATGTGAACACCAAAAGACAAGCGTTACAAAGAACGAGCAAATGGAGAAGGATAACTGGAACACTTCTTGAAGCATTACAAAGTTACTCCGCGTCGAACGACTTCCTCTGTAAAACCCATTCTTCGTCCCATCTCCAGTGTTTTGGAAAAATCTCGTTGTTTTTCCGCAAGGTCTCGACTAATTACACGGCCGAGGGAAAGGAAAAAAAATCAGGTCAGAGGAGATCGCAAGCATCATCAGATCACGGTTTTCAGCATTCCACGCTGCTCGTCCAGTAGACAAGGTTCTCGTAGATCAGTCAAACCTGGCGATCGATAGTCGCTAACTTTCTCCTTGCACTTGAAACTTGAAAGTCCCGTGTCGTAACGACTTCGCCTTGCTACAACGCTCGATCGTACACTCTCGCGTTTCTTTGCTCCTCGCATTTTAGGAACGCTCTCGTTACGCAACGCATATGCACAATCAGGAATGGTGTATTTCTTCACTAAAGTGGAAAAGTTTTTTCCAACGAATCTGAGAGTTGAGTTAAAAAAATTGTTCCACACTAGTCAAGGATTGTATTTCATTCAACAATGTGTGGAAATGCCAGTTTTGCATCGCCCAAGTGTGTAGAAAAGTGGCCTTTTCCGCACAGCGTTGAATAAAATTTATTCTAGGGTTGGGTGTCATTTAAAAGATAGTTTTTCGTGTTATGAGCGATTCCCAGTCAGTTTTCGGAATCCACGTTTGCGAATGATCATTTTTCCACACTCCAATTTTCCGAATTTTACAAAAATTTGCAATTTTAAAAACTTACAAAAAATTTTTTTTCGCAGTACCAATATAATTGATAATTAAATATATTCAAATTATATATACAAAGCATGAAACGATACAATTTTTAAGCATTTACTCCTTTTCTCAAATTAGTGTTAATAACGAATTAGAATAATATAAATCACATACAGAGCTAATGATGATTTTTTCATAATGACTATTTCACGGAAAATTCGTCTTTTAATTATTTTCATTTGTAATTTATTGTTTTTGGAAATCGCGCTCTCATTCGGATAATTGGAAACGAAAAATTAGTGTTTCGGAAAAATGGTCAAGTGGAAACTTATTTTCGGAAAATTGGACTTGGGTAATTGGATTCGGAAAAACGTCACGTGGGAAAATCAGTGTGTGGAAAAATGAGTTTCGGAAAATGGTATTGAGAAAAATGACCAGCAACGATTTTGAGCATTTCGATTAAATTTTGCAAGAAATTTATTACTCAGATAACAATTCTTGCATTTTTTTTGTTTTTCTTATGGAAATTTTTGTAATTTGCATGTTTTTAGTTGCTGAACCAAAATTGTAATGAAAACGCCAGCTGCAGACACAAATGAAAGATTTTTGATTATGATTCAAAGAAATAAAAAATTCTCTTGTATGAAGCATTTCCTTATTCGAAATTCACATAGTGAAAAATAACGAAAAACTATTACATACCTATTCATAAAATTAAAGTAAGCATTAATTTTTGGGAATTTTTTCAGAATGATGAAAACAAATTATAAATTGAAGAAAAATAAAATAATCAGTGTTATAAACTATTAAGAACTGAACATTAATACACCAATGACTAAAAATAAACTCATTTCTAAATCTTTCAAATTGTTGATCGAGTACTAAAAAAAAGCCATATTGATTTGAGCATAGAATAATCGAAAGATGTCTTATGAATTTTTCATACACTCGTTTATGAAGTTGAAAAAATTGAAGTAACAAAACGACGTAATCTTTAATGTTATTCTGAAACGCTAATGTGAAACTCCCGTGCGTAACGTTTAATCTTCGCCTCTTGAGGTACCCACTTTCTCGCAATTTATGAATATTCAGAACAGTCAATGCTTTTAAACGATTTCTTATATATCGATTAAAAATCGAAGAAGGTTATCCTTTTTTTTAAACAAGCAGCTCTAATAAATGAGTACATTAAGGAAAAATCGTACATACTTGTATTTGTCAAATTAATATTTAATCGAGATGCATAAAGTTAAGATTATTTTGAAAAGTTCTTACAAAAAGAGAATTTTATATTATAATGAATATAACATATTTTTCTCCCACATTATTTTACATTGTTGAAATTGTAAGGAAATAAGCACATGAAAGAATCAGTTAGTCACTAAATATTTGACAATAAGTACAAGATATAAAAGAAAATCGTTAAAATTACATATTTTTAAATACTGCTATATCTATTTGTGAATTCATGTATATTTTTTCATAGTCTTAATTTCAGCGAATTATTATTATGAAATTTACAATACTTCACGAACAAATTTATGAACAGAATATTTATCGAACAAAGCAACAATTTTTTGGAGTTTCTAAATTATCATATATTTTATAATGATAAATTATATTTAAACTACTGTACACTGGGAGAACTGACAGATTGGAACAATAGAGAATCCTTATTGGGGCAATATAGCTATATCACATTACGCTCTCCACGTTGGCATAAGTAACATATAGCTTAACTTGATATCTCACATTATTTTAATGTGAGTATGGTATAAACACAATCTGAAATACCCAATCTGATACGCTCATATTGCTCTAATCTGTCAGTTTTCCCAGTGTATATAATAAAAATAAATAAAAAGTGACAATTTGTCGAAATAAATGTTAACGATTGCACTTTGTAGAACTTGATGTTTCTAATAACATTTATAAATAAATAGTGCAAGGTACAATTATATAGCAATGCGCCATTACTAAACTATTCAAAATGAATTTTCCAATGAAATGAACAGCATGAAGAAAATAAATGAAGTGTGTAAACAGCAAAATCTCCAAAATGATTTTTAAAATATAATAAACAACGAAAACAAATCATACTTCGTCAAAAAGTAGCATTGAGAGGAATAAACAAAGCTTCTAAGCATTGAGAACAGTCAAATATTTGAATTTTCAACCTTTGAAGTTTAATTATGATTGACAATAAAAATGATAAATAGAACAAAAATATTTTACGCTAAATAACTTCATATCATAAAAATTTCTATTAAATTTAAAGTGTTATTAATAGGGCAACCAAAAACATTTATTTAAACAAAAAATGCTTAAATTAATATTTCGGCATTTTTTGACGGAACAAAAATATTTCGCCACTTTTAGTTTTTACGTATATATTTTAAGGTTTTCAATTTTTAATCCTAAATATTTTCAACAATTATTGACCATAAAAAATATTTACTTTTTATGCATGTTTCGCCATTTTCTTTTCCTTCAATTTGGATTTAATTCGAATTTTCATTTAATTTGCAATCAATTTTTTGTAAATTAAATTAAAAGTGAAAAATTTTAAGAAACTGAAAAATTTTTAAATATTAAATGAAAATGAAAATGCAATTAATTTTCATTTAATTTTCTTTTTCTTTAATTTAATTAAATTAATTTCATTTTCTTTTATTTTCAGTTTGAAAATTACCGAGAAATTATTCGACATGTCACATGTTTACAGGTTCATAATTTATTCACATTTCAGAGTAAATAATCAATTGAAACATTATGCTATTCAAATTATAAGTCGAAGAGGACTTTGCATAACATGTGGTCATTTTCTGCAGCATTTTTGATTAGGAGCCGAAAATGTAAACAAATGTACAAAAAACATAAAATTTGCTTGCATTTGATTATAAGTATTTCTTGCTTATCATAAATGTTTCCCTGTTTTTTTATGCATAAGTTAATGAATATTATGCATTTTATCGTGAATGTTTTTGGTTCCCCTGATAATCAATACATTTCTCAAATGATTATCTTCCTAAAGACTTTATAAATTTATCATAATTCCTGCCATTTTCACAAAATAGTTCATGCATATTTCACAGTTCGGCAAAAATAGACTTTCAGAAAAAGGCATGGAAAATTTTGACAGCAATGTGTAGATCAGGTTGCCACTAATCGATTCCCAAAATGGTTTTTCTTAATGTCTTCCCGTTTTCTTGTAATTAATTTTTAAATTATTTAAACTTTCGGTTGGACGAAAAACTGTTTTTTTGACCGATTTTCTACAACAAAAAAACAAACTGTAGGTTTTGCCTCGATGCGTCGATCGCCAGCAGTAGACTGAGCTATTGAAAGTCGACCCCCCGATGTGAGCGTGACTAATGATCAAGTCCATTAATTCCATCTC
>JAPYZL010125844.1:0-10920 GCA_030522825.1 Platygaster orseoliae
ACGTCATCAGCGCAATGAATTGCGCTCGTGGAATTTATTTTTTCATCAAAATACTGATTTTTCTATGAAAAATCGCCTGGTCAGCAGTTGGTCAGCAGTGGGTCAGCACTTGGTCATCAAAAGTGCTGACCCCATACTTTGCTAGGGTAGGGTAAATAAACATTCAAAATTATAATTTTTCTGAAACAAGAATTGCCGATGTTGATTTTAAGTTAGTAAAATCAAGAATTCCTAATTCTTTGTGAATTTGAGAACTAACAGAAAGAAGTTTTTTACGTTTCCTAGATTTCAGTAGGTATGTTTTTGATAATTTTCTCTTATGATCATTTTTTTGATTCTTATTTTTATTGATTACATTATTTTTTTAAATTATTATCTAGCACTGCTTTGTGAGCACTCCTCAAAGCAGATATAGCCCAAATTGTGAAAAGAATGTTTCCTACAATTATTTCCATAATTTGTTAACGTTGTTTTTCGATTGCAAATTTGAAAACAGTTTTTTTACATGAAACTTTGAATTATGCAAGTTGATTATTAATAATGTTTGGCAGAGTTTTAAATGATAAGCAATATATAATATAGATATTAAATAGATATTAAATATGATATAGATATTAAAGGTTTTGTCCGAAAAATTAGTATAAATGCTACAAACCGATAGATTTTGTATATTTTTTTATAAGTACTGCAAACATAAGCGATTTTGTAAAGATTTATAGATGAAAAACTGAAATAAAATTTTATTGCAAATCCAAACAAATTTCCTGCTGAAAACCTAACTCAATCTCTAGTTAGAAAATTAAAATAAAAAATAACTTTCAAATCTAGATAGATATCCAGTTCAAATCATAAAAGGATGTCTTTTTTGAAAATTTAAATACAATCCGTATTTCATTGAAGAGTTCCTTTTTTTGAATTTTTAAGTAATATTTAACGTAAATTATGGTTGAAATTCTTAACGTAGAAGTAATATTTCCAAAATATCATAGCCTGAAAAATCTTCTATAAATATTACTGAAACATTTTAGCGATGTTGCAATAGTTTTAAATTTATGCAACAAAAGGTTTGTTGGAAAAGTATTCTAATAATTTTCTACTTCTGCATACGTTGTATGATATAGGTACATGTTGTGAATCAATGCCAATCACGAATCAAGATCAGCGTTTTTACCGACTTTTCAATTAATAGAAATGCAATCAAGGAATCCTATTTCCTCTGATTCCAGGTAATGAAGTTTTCAGTGAATAATTATATCAACTCTAATAAATGGGATCGAAAATTGAAATAAATTGTGAATTCTTTCAGCAGATTCTCAGAAATACTTCAAAATAGTGTAAAAACACATAAATAATAATGGATTCGGATGAAAATTCAGAATTTTTCTGAAATTGCATATTTTTGACTCAAAAATTTACGCAAACTTGTACAGAAAATTCTGTAAATAGTTATTTAAAGAATATATCAAACAACAAACGTGTGCAAATTTTACACATTTCACATATTTAACACGAATAATGGAGAAAATTTCACCGAGAGGGAAAATGCGAAAATCAATGATAAAAATAATAGTATCTTCCAGAAACATGATTTGTATAAACAAAAAATCGATTCTTGCAAAATTTAACGAAACAGTGATAAGTGTAAATTTCAGCAGTTATTTGATAACGAAGCCTTTTGTGGGCATCAGACATTGTTTTCCGCCCGAACCAAGTCGGAAGCCTAATAAAAATCGCAGACTAGCCATCGTTAAATCACTGAATAAAAAGTTTAAAAAAGTATGAAAATATTCGAAGTTCATTTTTTTTTTTTTAATAAACAAGTGTTCGAATGATTTTATTCAAACAATGCGTATGACTATAAAAAAGTCGAATATGCACACATCAAAACGACGACCATACAAAATGGAATTCCTGAATTCGATTATTTTAGTTGATAACTTAGATTGACATACAACATTATTCATGGTATGAAAGTTTTATCCTAAAAAATTCGGTTATCGAATGAGAATTTTTTTTAGAAAAATGACTTAAGAGTTATCACTTCAATGCAATTGTTGTAACCTTCGAAGATATATATCTGACATCAGTATTAGCGCAGGATATTCACATATTCACGTCCAATCCACGAACAAAACTTTTTGTTCGAATGCGTTTGATAAGTGTTTATTTATTTATTATTATATGTAAAATCAGAAAGAAATACATATTTTAATAATAGTGGTCTAGAAAAATTGAATATTGAAAATTAAATTTACCAATAATCATATATACCTACACTCTGAAAAAATAATAATGGCAAAAAATAAATTCTAATGTAGTATAGGAATACAGTATATAAATTTATATACTTCAATATATAATATTTAAAATAATATAATATAAAAATATAATAAAACATAAATATTTAGAATTCAGGGAGTGAACTCTTTTTCAGTTTGAATTACAGTTTTTATTTAAAAATAATGTACATAAAGTTATAAATTATATAATTGTTTATTTAAATGATCAAAATATGTACAAATAGAAAGTTTCAAATACACATAATTGTCTATAATTTTATATACAATTTAATTGAATTCGCAGGTTCAAAAAAATATTATAATGACTTCAATATTTATTTGCAAAAGATTAATATTTTTTCATCTTTGCAAACTTATCATTCAAATAACAATAACGTTATTACAATAGAGTATTATTATATACAATATACAGTGATGAAAGTATACTTTTGTATTTTTTGAGATATATTTTTTCAGTTATTAAAATGATAAAATACTTTCCTGGATTAAATTTCATTATGAATGAATTTATGTATGAAATATGAAATTAATTTTCAACATAAAAAATTTGCAAAACAGCAATAAAAAAAAGACTATTCTGCTTTAAAAATTTTTTAAAATAAATGAAAAACTATGTTGTGACATTTTATATTGCACAAAAAAAAATTGAAAAATTAATAATTTACGATAAGTTAAATTATACGATCGTTGAATATTTCTTTATCTTAATAAATAATATTTACCTTAACAACTTACATAAAAAACAAAAAAATGTAATTTTATGAATTTTTTAACTGATATAAAAGATACAGTTTTCATAATTTATTTGTTTTAGAATATTCATCAGAAATAAATAAGCTGAAATGTTGGCAGAAATAAAAAGATAAAACATGACTTATTTTTAAAAAGTATCGATAGTAGATGAGCTAAGCTGGTTCTGGTCCCGTCCCGAGAGTACTGCTGTCTATGGTAGATCATTAGAAGTTCCACTTTGTGAAACCACTTATGTTAAAGGTGAAGTAGCTGGTTCTATGTTCGGGTTGACTGAGTCAGCAGTATCAAGTTTTTTTCTTATAAAAAGAGATACGAATATAAAAAAAAAATCTAATGAAATGACCCACGATTTTTTTACCCTCAGTTTAAGCACAAAAAAACCAATCTGGTTGGCTCAAACAAACTAAATATTTGGTTTGCTTGAAAAAATTTTTAGTTCAGACAAACAAATTTTTGAAGTGAAACTTTTTAACCGGCGCCTGGGGGGGTGAAAAGCGTTATGTGATGTGATGTGATCGGGTGGACCTTTATCGAGGTACCAGTGTAAAGTGGGACATATATCGAGGGTCTAGTGTAAAGTGGGACATATATCGAGGTTCCAGTGTAAAGTGGGACATATATCGAGGTTCCAGTGTAAAGTTCGACCTATATGTCTTATATCGAGGTTCCAGTGTAAAGTGATCCCTATATGTCTTACATCGAGGTTCCAGTGTAAAGTTCGACCTATATGTCTTATATCGAAGTTCCAGTGTAAAGTCAGCCCTATACTTGTCTTTTATCGAGGTTCCAGTGTAAAGTGGAACATATATCGAGGTTCCAGTGTAAAGTTTGACCTATATGTCTTATATCGTTGTTCCAGTGTAAAGTTTTTTTAAACGCGCCATTCAATCTTAAATAAGTTTCACACTCCGTGAATTTTTTAAAAAGTTTCACTTCTCGCGCAAGGTCTTAAGCTTGGTAGTTTTTTGACTGTAAAATATTTTTAGTTTGGACAAACAAATTCAAGTTAGCAAAAACTTACATTTTTTTGACTTAAACAAAATTCGTTAGTCTAATGAAATTTTTACAAATAAACCACATATTTGGTTTGTCAAATAACGACCAAACGTCTGTTGAGCCAACCAAATCGGTTTTTCAGTGTGCCTACGCCACTGGGATGAACAGGAACATGCACAGGCAGTCCAAGAAGTAGGGGCTGGTCGCTTAGAGTGAGAGGGAAATCGATCTAAAACTAGGAGTCGCCGCAGTAACCTCCGGGAGTAAGCGAGCCAATGTTACAAATCCTGCGCCCTATATGCGAGGGTTCTCAGATCGCGTTTTATTCACAAACGTGCAACATACGCCTATCGAATGCAAATGGGTGAATCTCGCGAGTTCAGTATTATAAATAAATAAACGAATGAATAAATATCAGCGTCGCGTGCACTAACGCAGGCGGCGATAATGAACAGTCGGTGCTCCCGATTCCGGAGGGTGAAGGAAAATTTTTCATTTCCTGAAAATTCGGAAAGGAAAACAGTTTCATGCCGAGCCGGAGTCTGGAGTTTCTTAAGTGGAGCAGGGGGCTGTCGCGCCTAGGAACTTGAGCGGGATCTTCCCTCGAACATCTTTCGGATATGTGACGTAATGGCAAGAGAGGTACATGGTTTACTAATTTTTCAACTGTTTCAAGATACTTGACGCTCTTTTTTTAGTCTTTTGAGGAATGTAATGTTGAAACCAATGTCTGACCATATATTTTTGAAACTCCTGATTTTACCCTGAATAAGGGAAACCGAGTAAAGTTCAGTGAAGTTTTTATTTCTGTCTCTTTTTGCGAAGTAATGAAAGTTACAATAAACCTTTTTCATGTGTTTTTGTTCGCCATGCTTTATTGATCACAGAAAGTTTATACGTATCATTGGATCATTTTTTCATTGGAGATATGTTATTGGGTTTATAGAGGGGGAAAAATATTGACTTCTTAAATGTGGGAAATTTATGCAAATCGAGATATTGATATTTATTCATTTCAAATTTTATAGTTTGGTTTTTAGATTTTTACTTTTACTACATTGTAACTTCTCTTTGTGCTTTACCTTCACGTATTTTTACGAATAAAAAGTATTGACGTAAATTCAATCATTTGTGATATTAGTTTGTTTTATCTTTCGGAAATTGAAAAACATTTTTCAAACATTTTTAAACTTTCTCTTAGGTGATTCGTTTTTTTTTTCATTCGAGTACTAGAATGAATTTACACAAGTAAAATATTTAAATGGTTGTGATTGAAATTTCTGTTCAGTGAGGAAATACGTTCTTTTGGAATCAACAAGTTCAATCAAGAAACTGTATTCAAATAAATTAAAAAATTTTTTAAGTATGGTATTCGTTATTATGAGTTTAAAAATTACAACAAATACTTGGATGGTTTGAAAAGCTCGAAATGCACGCAATTTCAAATGCGAAATTTCCAAACACTGAAATCTCTAAAATTCGAAATCTCTTGAATATTGGCTCCGTTATTTCCATATTAAAGTAGTTGGATTAAAAGAAAATCGAACAAATTTTGATGCAGTTGGGTCAAACAAGAATATTCATCATCTGAAAAATCGAAGCAACATCGATTATTTCATTTCAAAATTGTATCAATATTCACAAAATATTTATCGTTGCAAATATATTTTAAATAAAAGTTTAATGTACATTGAATAAATACATGTTGGGTAATACGTTTGCATGGATATTTATTGTGGAAAAAAATTCAATAATATTAGTTGAGCTGCCAATTTTTGTTATCGATTGTCATTGATTAAGCCAAAAATAAAATTTCCATATTTCATAATATATTTGAATTATATTCAAATAGAAATTAAATGTATTTTTCTCAATTATACAAAACATATACAAGATTAAAAAATGATGCTCAAAATGTCTTTATGTTGTACTGGATAAAACTTTAGAGGGATCGTACATGTATTCGAATTTTTTGATAAAATTAAAGTATTTTTGAAACTTTAAATTCAACTCTGAGTTAGAATGACAAGAATAAAATTTTATACACTCGAATTAATCAGTTAAAAACAAAGTAGCCACTCCATTTTTTTTGGAATATGAATTGATGTTAATTTTTGAAGTAATATCAAAATTGTAATAGAAATTCGAATGTTGTGAAATTTTTAGATTCAAATTATAAAATTCCTTGTTTCATCAGGTCGTTGAAAACGGATTCAAAAATTTGAAGTCTTCAAATGAATAATTTACTTTTAATACGGTTATCACAATTCACAATCAATTTTAAAATGTTGTCATTTTTATAAAAACTTTGGATCACGATGGATAAATTTTTGAATGCAATCAAAAACACTTTTTTTTGCAGGAAAAATTTTTAACGAAAATCACATACAAATTTTTTATTGAAGTCAACAGTTTGTCTAAAACTCAAATAGAAAATTATCATTTCAAATAATTTCTATGTTCTATTCATGATTTTTGATTCACAACTTTTGAAAAAGTTTTGTTTGGAAGTTATAAAAGTTTTGGATTCCAAATACGAAATTAAAAACTATTGAAAATCATTTTTGGAGAAAAATATATACTTGAAATCGTCTTTGTTTTTTATAAACAACTATTAAACTATAAAAACTCTTTTATAGTGACGTTTTCAATTTCAACATCTGAAATATTTTAATTTTGAAACACAACTTCGAAACAATGTTAAACATTTGGGTTTTGAGTTACCATATATACGTTTTTTTGGAATCTATGACCATAAATAATTCAGAACGTTAAAAAAGGAACAAAACATTTAAAATACGTATATCTCACGATTTTTCACATTGGGCATATTCACACATTAGAGTTATTCGCATTTTGAAAATATTCTCATACAATCACAACAATCTTGCATGTTTTCTGAGCTACAAAATTACTTTTTTGCTTTTGAATCACAAATAGTCAAAGTACAAAAGACGTAGGTGAAAATTGAGAATCTTTTAGTCATTTGAACTTTCAAATTTATGTTCAAAGACTGTAAAATTCCAAAAATTTAGATATTTTCATTAAAAATGAAAGAACACTAACATTTTCAAAGTGAAAAATATTTTTATATAAATTTAATATTGTGCACACTGAGAAAATAATCTAGTTCTTTTCGATATATTTATAGTAAAACGTACTAGAATATTGTAATTTTTACAATACCCCTGCAGATGTTTTTCTTATACCACTTTTTACAATATCCAATAAAAACCGGCTTGTATATAGTTATTTGTAATATAATGTAGAACTTTTTAAGATACAAATCGTACACTGTATGTAGAGTATTGTAAGTTCTACATTATGCTTTCAAAGTATCAATAATTCAAAATCTCAATATAATATATGCGTAAGTGCATGAAAATATACCAATCAAAATAGATTTGAAAACTGAGAAAATTATAGTATATCACTTTTTTTGCAAAACATTTAAGAGTTTTAATAACAACATACTTTCACTACTACAATATCATTTGACAATCATTTGATATTGTAATATAACAAAAATGAGCGTAAATAACATTGTACGTAATTAACAATATAGATAGCAATAACAACAATAATAATAAACTATGCCAATAGGATTATAATAAATAACTAGGAAAAAGTACAATATTTTATTATAATAGTAACTACACTTTTTTCTCAGTGTAAGCAATACATTCTAGGTCACCCTCAAGCCCTTTTCCACGACGTTTTACAATTTTCAAATGTTTTCCTTTTTTTTTTTTTTTTTTTGTTGCATGAGGTACAATTTCGAATTCGAAAATTTTCGAAAATACGAAATTGCAGCTTCCTTTAATGGACCCTTCCTCGTCCCAAATATAATCCGGCCTGACCTACATTCCCGCGGGCGTATGACCCCCTGACACCGAGATCCTCGCGATTAATCGACTACCCCGCGACTCCAGCGCTCGATCCTACATATAGCGGTCAGTGAGTGTCGAGTGGGTTGGGCCAATACGTCTCCCGAAAAGCCCCGTTTTTCCCCTATTTTCCGGCCGCGAATTTTCCCTTTTCCACCACTTCCACTCAGAAAGTTGACGATTTTTTTTCTCGTCCGTGGGCGTACGGAGTCGTTGTTTATGTACGCGATAGTACGAATCGATAGCCTGCATTCCGTATAGTGCTTCTTTGCAGAAGGCGGGACGGCGCGGCAACGATTTTTTTTTCTCCGGGTGGAAAACCAATGATTTAGGGTGAAATTTGAGGTTTTTGAGGGAGCATTGTGAGGCGCCGAGGAAAATGAGTCATGCTTGAGCGGCAGTCAGTGAGTTTCGAATAATCCTGACAGTTTGTGAGCTTGATTTTGATAGGAATCACCTGATTTTCGGAGAATTTTTAATGATAGGTCGATCGTGAGTCATTTTTTTTAAATATGTGAGATTTGTAGGATTGTGATGGTGAAACTTTTTTTTTGATTAGTGGAGAGCCACCAGTTTTGAGTGGTATTTGAGTGATGTGAAGGGGTAGTTTAATTTGTTGAGTAAACTTATTGATTTGGTTAGTAAAATATTAATATTGAGTGATAACTTACTGTATTGAGATAGATTTTAAGTTTAGTTAAGTGCAACTGAATAGAGAATATGATCGAAATTATTGTAAAAACTTATGAGTTAATGTTCAGAATGTTTTCGATTCTAAGATCTATATATCTACTGATTATCTTCTTATTTACAGTCAAATGTGGGCCATAAAATAGAAAAAAATTCACTTTAAAAAAATCATCGTTGATTAAGTTTATTAATGTCATGAGAATTTATTGGTGAAATTATCATCTTCAATCAGTTGAAAACTACAAGATTTGATAATTATTAAGGTGATATGAAGGGCAGTATTACTTATTAGGAAAATTTTCTAATTTTGGTTAATGAATTATGAACATAATATTATACATACTGCAATTAAATGAACTATTATTGTAATTATATTATTGAATCAAGAAAATTCTGTTTCTTGCAAATCACTGATTTTCTCTTTTACTACTGACCATTATCAGTAGCTGGTTGTCTCATTGAAAAAATTGGAAAAGCTTTTTGAGGTGCTTGAGAAATTGCCAAAGTTTTTCTATTTTATTAGTGACATATTTTTGGTGAACCAATAATTTTTAGTTAATTATAATTTTTTTATGTGATCGAGAGAATTACACTCAGATAGTAATTTTGAATTAACTGACTTTCAGTCAATTGTCGTTTATTATTTTACCAAGATAACTGCTATTTAGTTGTTTACCATGAATATTTGGAAATTATATTAAAAAAAATTTTTTTATTGCTATCAATCACTGAAATAATACTAACGTTGCGGTATTTTTAAACAGATTTATCAACTAAATGTGAATCAATGAGGGAATTATGTAAAAATAACACATAACAATTGAACTTTTGATGACATATTTACAAAGTTCCATGATTCACTTTCGGTCATTGATAATTCCTTTTCTGTTTGACACAAATTCATCTAAAAATGAGTTGATCTTTATCGATTCTATCACAGATAACAACGTGATTTGTAAATTTTGGAACCCTTGTGAATAAAAAACTACAAAGAACGATTGCTTTGTACAGCAACTCATACTCAACTAACAAATCAAAACTCGATTCCTGATTGATAGAGGCTTGAGATGTATTGACCAAGTTTTTATTAAAATTTCTTTAATTTTTAAATTTTAACTGTTGATTCTGAATATATTTAAACACATTTTTTTCAGCTTACCATATTTTAATTTTTTTTAAGTGATATAAATGTATACGTTAAAAATTTATTGTTGAGTTTCTTCAATTTTATTCATAGATCAATGATGTTTCATCGATACTATCTTCCATTGAACCAAGATTCTTGTGTTTTATTTCAATTATCATTCTTCTGAGTTTTCTAAAATTAATGGTGTAAAATCCCACTGAAGCAAAAGTTTTGGATCTTTTTTTAAACTTTGTGATTTTGCTCGAATTCCTGATCAAGTTTGATTGCTTTCCGAACGAAGAATCCCGAATATTTCGCGACTCATCCGAAACGTACTGTACTTTTCGACCAAGTAATTTGACCTGATTTCGTAACGTGCACATTATTAGAGCGTGAGCGCGATTTTTTCATGCATTTTACGAAGATGGTTGAATCGGGTCAGTGTTTTCAACTATAATTATTCGCGCCTACTTTGGCGCCCTGGTTTGATGACACTCAAAATTTGACCTTATTCAAGGTGGCAGTGCTGCCAGATCAATAATTTTCCCACTGAACCTGAACGTTTTTAAGTTTTGAAAATTTCAAAACATGTAACGTAACAATCAGTTTTCTCTAATTAATAAAGATTTTTTTTTTCAATTTATTTTATTAATAAAGTTTCTTTTTTATTTAATAATCAATATAAGTTATCAACAATCAAAATTTTGAAATTTAAAGTTTTGAAATCATTAACTGTTTTATCATAAATTTTTTAATTTGCGTTTTATTTTAAAAATAGAAGTTCTATTGTCAAATTTGAAATTTTTTTTCTGAGGTTACGTTTATTGATTCGCTTCTTGCAATTTTTATAATTTGTTTGCCTGATATAACGATTTTTGAATTTGACGATTTGTCATTTTCGAAGTTGATAGATTGCTTTGATATAGTATTTTTTAGAATCTTACAAAAATGAAATAGATAAACAATATAAACAAGAGATTATAAATTTATTTTTTCCCATGCATCCGTAAAAAAGGCCACTTTATTTTTATGGAATGCGGGAACAAGGAACAAAAGTCTCTTTTTGGATCACTCGGAAATCAGCGAGAAATATCAACAAAAACCCTGGGAAACATTCATTAATCACGGATCAGGCAACTTTCTTCCCTGTGATCCGGGATTTATGAAT
>JAPYZL010125874.1:0-14258 GCA_030522825.1 Platygaster orseoliae
ACTGTCTAACCGACGATTTGATATCATTATTTTTTGTTGCGCTATGTTTTTCAATATTAATCAAGGTACAAGGTTATACATGCCGTACCTGAAAGTTGCCTGAACCTTAATAACGCTTCTCATTGTCCTTATATATTTTCTTTATATCATCTGTAAATAAAAGTTTTTTTAATACTTTGAATAGTTGAACCGATTGAATTTTTTGAAATTCAACCCACGCACATGTTGAATTTAAGAAACGAACAAACAGGCTAATAATTTTCAAGTATATGTTTTTGTTGTTGCATTTATTTTTTTTTTGCCTGGAATCGTTTTTTGTATCTATCGGCTGAAATATTGTTTTTTTATTTCTTTTATCTCTTTTTTTGCCTCTGAGAATGTACGTTTGATTTCCTTTTTTTGTTCTTTATTTGCATTCTTTTTAAAATCGTCTTTAAATAGCTGCTTGTGTCCATCCAATTTCATATGTAATGTTGGCAATTTGTTCAAGATTCTATTATACCTATCCGACTTTTCATTCGGAGATAGTGTAGCAGCTACAAACAACCATTTTCAAATGTTAGCTGTAATCTGAATTGATAAATAATAGTAAACTGTTTATTGAAATTAAGAGTAGGTACTTTTTCTGTAACTCTAGAGCTATAAGTAGGGAGCACAAGTTTGTAAAAGTACATGGAAAAAAGAAAAAATCTAATGCACAACGGCGCTAATTTAGTTAGTAACATAGATTATGGAATATTTTCCCTATCGGCCTGCGATTTACGTTCACCAACGTTGGTGAACGTAAATCGTAGGCCGATAGGGTTAAACGTGAAAGAAGATTTTTCTGAAATAATTCTTACCGTACGCGACCGTGATAAGATAAAGGAGTCCCACAAGAACCACTGAACGAATCATCGTTGTGTGTGTGTGTGTGTGTGTGTGTGTGTGTGTATGTGTTGTTAAAATAAATTGTAACGAGTTGAAGCACTGCCCATACAAAAATGAGAATGACACGAGACTGAATGAAGAGCTCGAGGTTGCGGTTAGAGGTCTGCATTGGACGTATTTTAAGAAAACACGATACCCAAGAACTGAAGATTTTCGAGCTGGTTTTACGCTTCTATTGAAAAATCTGACCATTAATCATATTGCTCGACCCATCAACATAAATGAATCTGTTAACACTACAGTAATGCTCACCGTAGTGCAAGACATGCGGTCTCCACAGGTTGCGGTGCCTTTTATAGACGACGGTCTGCAGCAAGATGTATTAGAGGGGAGCCAACTCCCACTCTATAACACGGAAAGTCGTTCCCATAGGCAGTGGCGTAGCAAGACATTTCGGCGCCCGGGGCACGATGGAGGAAGCCCCCCCCCCGCCCCGAGTAAAATTATTAAAGAAAAATCGATGACATTCGTTTTGGATAATGTTTTCGACATTAAAAAATGTTTTAAAATTCCAAATAAGACACATTGGAGTGTCTTCGAATTTCACATAAGATACTTCGAGAAGTGTCTTGAAAATTCAAAATATCTTGAAAATGTTTAAAAAACAGTTTAAAAAGTGTTTAAGACACTTGAAAGTGTAATATAGTTCCAGAAAGATACTTTTCAAGGACTCTTAATTCAAAATAAGACTTCAAGGATCGTCTTAAATTTTGTGTAAATCACTTCAAGTAGTGTCTTAGACGTTTAAAAGTGTCTACGAAATTAAAAAAAAAACCTGGAATAGAATCTTGGACATATAAAAGTGTTTTGAAATTCCGAATAAGACACATTGGAGTATCTTATAATTTCAAATAAGAGACTTTACGAAGTATCTCAAACGAGAGTGTCTTAAAATTCCGAATAAGACGCTTTTGAGTGTCTTAGAACTTCAGTAACACATTTTATAAAGTGTCTTAGAAATATCTGAATGTCTTTGGATTTTCAAAGACACTTCAAAAAGTTTCTTAGAAATCCAGAAAAGATACTTTAGATGGTCTTTGAATTTTCATAAGACACTTCAAAAAGTGTCTATAAATTTGTATTAAATTTATTTTAATATTTAGTGTGTCAGACGTTTGAAAGTGTCTTAGAATTTTCTTAAAACATCTTCAAAAGTGTTTAACATCAAAAGTGTCTTACAATTTCAAATAAGACACATTGAAGTGTCTTTGAATTTTAAATAAGATACTTCAAGAAATGTCTTGAAAATTCGAAATACCTTGAAAGTATTGAAAAAACACTTCGAAAAGTGTCTTAGACATTTGACAGTGTATTAGAATTCCAGAAAGATACATATAAAGGACTCTTAATTCAAAATAAGACTTCAAGAATTGTCTGCAAATTTTTTGTAAATCAGTTCAAGTACCATCATCAACGTTTAAAAGTATCTTTAAATTAAAAAAAAACACCTGGAAAAGTGTCTTGGACATTTAAAAGTGTTTTGAAATCTCGAATAAGACACATTGGAGTGTCTTATAATTTCAAATAAGAGACTTTACAAAGTATCTCAGAGATTTTAGAGTGTCTTAAAATTTCGAATGAGACGCTTCTGAGTGTCTTAGATTTTCGAGTAAGTCATTTTGTAAAGTGTCTTAAAAATGTCTGAATATCTTCGGATTTTCAAAGACCCTTTGAAAAGTGTCTAAGACATCCATAAAAGATACTTCAGAAGATGTTTGAATTTCAATAAGACACTTCAAGAAGTGTCTAAAAATTTGTAATGAATTAGTGTGTCAATCGTTTAGAAGTATCTTAGAAATTTTTCAAAACACCTTCAAAAGTTTTTTGAACATTAAAAATTGTTTCATGTTTCGGTATAAAAATCATAAAAGTGTTTTAGAATTTCCAATGAGACACTTCAAAAATTGTGTTGACATTCGATAGTCTTAGAATCCTAGATAAGACACTTTGCAGTGTCTTAGCATTTCGAACAAAACGCTTTCGAGTGACTTAGAATTTGAAATAAGGCATTTCAAGAATAATCTTTGGCATTTCTGAATATCTTGTAACTTTGAATAAGACAGTTTAAGAAGTGTCTTATACTCTTGAAAGTGTCTAAGAATTTCGGAAAAGATACTTTTAAAAATCTTTCAATTTCAAAATAGACACTCCGAGGGTTGTCTTAAATTGTGATATTTATCACGTACTCTAGTGATTTAGACTTTTGATAGTGTCTTAGAATTTTCATAAAACACCTTTAAAGTGTTTTTGACAAAAGCGGGTGGGACACAAATATGACACTTGTTGTAAACTACTCTCCTTCCATTGCTGTAAAGTACTCTCTTCGTAAAGGAGAAGTTTATTTCAAGATATCGACTGATATTTTCGAAAAAATTTTTGACAATCGTTTACTCTCTCGATTCTGATTAGTAGAAAACTACTAATTGTTGGTGGAATTTCACTAATTGATGAAGAGAAAAGTGAGCCACTAAATATTAGTGAAAAATCGTTCGGAAAAATCCTTTTCCAAGTGAATACAAGAGATTCTTTGTAAAAAAAAACTCGCCAAAGAGTTCCATGTCACAACAACGTTAAATAAAACTACTCAGATTACAATTAGTATGAGAAAAATCATTATCTGATTTCTGACCATTTACGTTAGTAAGTATGACGGGGGTTTATACTTTAATAAAAATGGGCACAATTTATTTTCATTTCTTGACAAACTTTTCCAGTGAGAAACTATTAGGTTTCGAGCTACTGCACTCAAAACAGCTAGTTATTTTTATATTGAAAAATCTTGTCTTTATTTAAAAATAATTTGAAAAAAATGATAATGCTAATAATCAGTTTCGTAGCGATACATTTTTATTTTTCGGTTAAAAATAAAGAAAAATTTGCCTCAATATTTTTGTTTTGTTTCTCACATGAGAAGAGGTCAATTATACAGAAATGAAACAATAACATTAATGTTTCGTCGATTCCAGCACTATTTTATTTTAGGATGTGATAATACAAATGTTTCATTGACACGACAAATTGGTTTTAGGTCTTTTCATCGACATTCAAAATTTTTAAAAGTAAGGATCACTGTTGCATGTGTAATGAAAAATTTTTACTGCGACGTTTCGAATCGACTTGCGAATATTGATTATTCAAAATCATTCGTGACTGGTAATGTAAGTTCGAGACCGTTCGTGTCGATCATTTTTCAATGCCCTCTTCTTTGCCTGAACCATAAAAACCTTCTTATGTTCAAGATAAATTTTTGATATAGTCTCTGTAAATAATATAGTCTCTGTAAATAAAAATTTTCATTATAACTTCGAATAGATGAACCAATTAATTTTTTGTAACTTTACACACGCACATGTTGAATGCAATAAATGTTTTCAATAAATTAACTTTCTATATACAATTTAATACATACGAAACATGTAAATCACACGCGACAAACAGACTCAAAAATTTTCAAAGTACATATTTTTGTTGTTTCATTTACGTTTTCTTGACTTGAAAAAGATGCTGTAGCCATCGGGATTATAACCGAGATTTCCGAGTTCTTCTATGTGATTTTCCGCCTTTGAGAATAGATTATGAATTTCCGCTGTTCGTGTTTTCGTTGCATAATCATCAAAATTTTTTTTCAGTTGAAGAATCGATTCATTCACTTCATTTAATAATTCTAACAATTTATCCGTGATAGCTAGGAGCGAGGTCCGTTTCGACTGTCTCGTTTTTTTATTGATAGTTAGTGAAGAAGCTGCAAACAATAATTTTCGAAAGGAAGATGTAATCATCATCGATAAATATTAGTCAAACTATTTCATGAAATGAGGTATAGGTGATTGTTCTGACGGATCGTTATCTGAATCTACGAGTAAGTAGCATAAATTAGCGAACGTAAATGGAAAACTAAATGAATCTAGTGCATAAAACTACTAATTACGTGAAAAACTTCTTCTGTAAAACATCGATTTTGAAATATTTTACATGTGAAAGAAAATTTGGCTTAAATGATTCTTTCTGTACGCGACTATGATGATACAAAGTAGTATTAAAAGAACCGATGGACGCACCATCGTTGCTTTTGGGAATTGCTAAGATAAACTGAAACTAATAGAAACACTACTGATATCACAATGAGCATGACACGGAACTGAATGAAAAGATCCAAGTTTCAGTGATTTTCGTAGACAACGGTTTGCATACAGGTAGATATGTAAGAGAGGGGAGCCAACTCCCCCTCTATAACACGAAAAGACGTTTCGATTGGTGCATGCATCTGTGCGCGAGTCACTGACATGGCCTGTCCCCACTGCTGGATACTACCTACTCTTTGGAGATAATGAAATGAAACCTTCAACACAATCACATTTGAACTGTTTTATTATACATTCTAATTGTTACAAACACAATGTTTTGATTTTTTTGCATACATTTCATAAAATTATCGTTAGAGGTTTAATGAAATTATCAACAAAAAACTCTCTACTCTGACTCCGACGAACTGATTACATTATCCCGATCTATCATTTCAAGTTCCATTCCCCTTGGTTGGTTTATCCTGTTTGAGAAGAAGTCTTCGGCAAATGACATCGTTTTGGAAAATATTTCATCAAAGTCTTCTCCAAAAGGATTTTCATTGCGAGGCGATTCAACACTTCGGCTGGACAGGATAGAATTGAGAGTCAGCTTTTGCTTGTAATTACACTTGCGACACACCGAATCAATCGTTTTTGATGGGGGAATCAAATCCATCCCGTATTCTTTAGAGATGATTTTGGCTACTCTTCTGTCCAGTTGCTCCATGGTCATGGGTTCAAGTGGGTCAAGCTGACTCAAAATTCGTATTTGTAAAAACAGCGCATATTCGCCCCTTTGCTTGAATTCGAAAGGTCCAGCATACAGATCGAGGTTTTTCTGTCTGCAAAGGTATCGTACAGTTGCTAATAACTCTCCGACAGTTGACACTACGAAAAAACACAGCGAACATCACAATTTTGTCGTCTTCGAAATAAATGATCAATTTTCTGTTTCAGTCAGCCGAGACGTTACATTGATAACTCAAGTCACAAAACTTTAAAATAAAATCATAAGAACTTAGGTTTAATGCTGCCTGCACAGGAAATTTTTTGAATGGATTTGAGACACTGAATTTTTATAATTTTGAGTATACGTAATTATTTATCAGAGTCTACTTACTGGTGTTATTCGGTCGACAGTTGAAGGAAAAGGCAGACTGATATGAACTCCACTTCGTTATTTGAAGTCTTTCCAGAAGGATGCCTATCAGAAAATGATTTGAAATGACAATGATATCGACGTTCTTAAATGAGTGGAAAAATCCGTCTTCATTTATCACTTTAGTGTATGCTATTTTTGTACATGTCACAATCGAAAGTTGATTAGTCTGTCATTATTGACAACGAAAATAAGATACTAAGCTTGAATTGAACGTTACTTTTCGATGTAATATTTTTTGAACGTAGAATCAACGGAAACTTTTTCGATACGTAGTAATCCCTGACAGAGTAATTATTGAATCAGGCCCGTAGCTAGGTGTATACGTTTAAGGGAGCAAAAATGATTCTGAAGGGGGCAACATGTTTTTGTAATAATTTTTTTAAACAGCAAATTGAAGGAATGCAACAAAGAGTAAAAAATATTTTTTATACAATGATCCAAACATTTTGCAAACATATCTTTATTTGATTAGATGAGAATAAATAAATCTTATTTTTAATTTTATTTCTATACAAATTTTTTGATGTACAGAAATTGCGAAGGTTCAAATGACTACACCCATAGAAGGTATAATTTTTTACCTTGAAAAAGTGTATCTTTGTTTCAACGTCATCTTGAAAAATGAGAATGCTGAACATTAATTATTCTTTTGATATTGATTTGAATAATGTTTAATTTCCTTATCGTTTTTTGACATGTACTGATAAATTTATGGGTCACCGATCAGCGATCACTGAAAAATTGATTTCTAGAAAAATTCAAGAATCTATACTTAATACGATCGAAAAGTTGAAAAATGAAATAGTACATAGTTATTCTCTGTAATATATTCCAAAAATCGGTAATGGATATAACCTTAATTATTTATTGAATCAACAGTCAGTAAACGTTACGATAAACATTCACCTCACCTGCTCAACAATATACACGTGTAAAATTTTGATTTTCATTGAAAATCTTCATTTCTGACTACATATTCTAATGAAATTCGTTGATACCTAAAATGGTGGAAAAAGATAAGAAGATGAAGAAGACTTTGATAGAAAATAAATTTTTTTCTCTCATACCAATATTTTAAACAGCATATTTCCTGAAATCATTTTTGATAGTCATGTATATTCAGAATAAAAATTAAGAATATAATAGAACACGATCATTTTCAACCTTTCTAAATATTGAAAGCAACGTTATTTATCAATCAACAAATAAAAATTTTTGTTTTTCAATTACCGCAGTTTCAGTATCAACAAATCTCGTTGTTTCATCTAGGATCAAGGGAAAATATTGCGATAGATAATAAAATGAAACTCTCAACAAACAATCATATTTATGATGGTTTATTATAAATTTAAATGAAATTGTTACAATTACAATGTTGAAATATTTTTGAAAAAAACACTTTGCTCTGACTCTGATGAACGAATCAGACTATCTCAATCTATCATTTCGAGTTAAATTCTCCTTGCTTGGTTTTTCTGCTTGCGAAGAAGTCTTCAGGAAATGTGATCGTTTCGAAAAATATTTTATCGAAGTCCTCTCCGAACGGATTTTCTTTTCTTTCTACAGTGACATCTGATACAATCTTCGGTTTTTCGTGAGATTGTTCAACACTTCGGCTGGACGGGGTAGTGTTGAGAGTTAATGTTTGCTTGTATTTACACTTTCGACACACCGAGTCAATCTTTTCAGTTTGGGGAATCAAATCCATCCCGGTTTGTTTAGAGATGATTTTGGCCACTCTTCTATCTAGTTGGTTCATCGTCATCGGACGAAGTGGATGCAGCTCACTCAATATTCGTATTCGTAAAAACAGTGCATATTCGCCCCTTTGCTTGAATTCGAAAGGTCCAGCATACAGATCGAGGTTTTTCTGTCTGCAAAGGTATCGTAAAGATGCTAATAATCCTCCAACAGTTGACACTACGAAAAGACACAGCGAATATCATAATTTTATCCTCTTCGAAATAAACGTTCAATTTTCTATTTCAATTAGACACGACGTAAAATAAAATGAAAAGAACTTTGGTCTAATGCTGCTTGCACAGGGAATTTTTCAAATGAATTTGCGTCACAGAAATTTTATAACTTTGAGTAAATGTAGTTATTTATCGGAGTGTACTTACTGGTGTTGTTCGGTCGAAAGTTGAAGGATGAAGCTAGCTCATGTGAATTCGGCTTCGCTATTTATAGTCTTTCCAGAACGACACGTATCAGAAAATGGTTTGTAATGATAATGATACCGACGTTCGTAAATGAGTGGGAAAAACCCGGCGTTATTTATCACTCCAGTGTATGATATTTTTGTACATGTTACAATCGAAATTTTATTAGTCTGTCATTATTGGAAACGAAAATAAGATACTAAACTTTAATTGAACGTTATTTTGCAATTTAAGATTTTTTTTAACGTAGAATAATTTTGTAATTCCTGACACAGCGATATCTTACTAAATTGAATATATGTCAGAAAACGAAAATGAAAATTCATATTTGGAATTATTTTATAATTATCTAATTTGTCAAAACTTTAAATGAATTAATCATTGTTAACGTTTGAAATAATTTGAAGTTTTGAAAATTCGTAGTTTAAGTTAAGTTTTAAGCTTTAATTGTTTATGTGTCCTATGTAAAAATTATCGTTAATATTTTATTTTCCAGTCATTACATTTCAATGACTTTTCTAAAATAGTTTCACTTCTCCCACAAGGTCTTAGCTTCCTTGTTTTTTATAAATTGTCGGGCATTTTTCAACGATTAATAGTTTTTCACCAATCCACCGTCCAAGTTGCTTTCGCGTGCCAAAGTTATACTCTGTGGCTGGAACTTTTCTCCTCCCTCCCTCTCTAATAAGAAAACTTAGTTCTAGATTCAGGATTTGTCTCGAAGAACTTCTCAAAATTACGGCTATTAGGTTTTTTTCTATTAGAGTAGTATTTAGCTGAAGAAGTTTTCGACAGATTTCGATGGAACTTTGCAAGAAAAATCTTTCAAGCTTCATTAGGTTTCACGTAAGATCACATGAAAATCGATGGGCACTTTTTCACAAAAAGATTTTCACTATCAATTTTTCATCATCAGATTTTCATTATAACTTTTTCACTATTAGGTTTTCGCCTTCAGATTTTCACGAACATTTTTTCACCACCAGATTTTCATCGTCACTTTTCCACCATCCGATTTTTACCATCAGATTTTCATCATCACTTTTTCACCATCATTTTTTCACCATCACTTTTTCGCAGTCAAATTTTCATATCACTTTTCCACCATCACTTTTTTACTATCAGAAGACTCAAACCATTTATTTTTCACTATGAGATTTTCACAGTCAGATTTTCACCATCATTTTACCACCATCACTTTTTCACCATTTCTTTTTCACTATCGGGTTTTCGCCTTCAGATTATCACCAACACTTTTTCACTACCAGATTTTCATCGTCACTTTTCCACCATCAGATTTTTACCATCAGATTTTAATCATCACTTTTTCACTATTAGATCTTCGACATCAGATTTTCATTATCACTTTTTTATCAGATTTTTATTATTGAAAGTAACTATTTCTTTTAGTAATGTCTACTTACCTTTCTAGCCAGCATGTAATATTGCAGAAATTCATATAAGATTACTGCAATGTACGAGTAATATTATCTTCACAAGATTGCATATGAAGTGTTACTTCAATGTGAATGGGATCTTGTTTTTGAAGTGTTGCTCTTCTAAAGCTTCATTGATATTGTTGCAAGATTGAAATGTTTATATTTCTCTATACAAATTTTATCTATAATACACCAGTAAGACTTTTCTCTTCAAGATTGTATATAAAATGTTACTGCAATGTTAATGACCAGTGGCGTAGCAAGCAATTTCGACCCCCTGAGCACGATGGAAAAAATGCCCCCCCCCCTCCCTCCCCCAATTACATTATCTTTAAGAAAAATCGATGACATTCGTTTAACATAATGTTTTTGACATTAAAAAGTATCTCAGAATTCCAAATGAGACACATTGGAGTGTCTTCGAATTTCAAATAAGATACTTCAAAAAGTGTCTCGGAAATTCAAAATATCTTGAAAATTTTTGAAAAACACTTTAAAAAGTGTCTTAGACACTTGACAGTGTATTAAAGTTCCAGAAAAGATACTATTCAAGAACTTTATGTTCAAAATAAGACCTCAAGCTTTGTCTTCAAATTTTTTAAAAATCACTTTTAATATTCCGAATAAGACACATTGGAGTGTCTTACAATTTTAAATAAGAGACTTTACGAAGTATCTCAGAGATTCGAGAGTGTCTTAGAATTCTGAATGAGATGCTTCTGAGTGTCTTAGATTTTCGAGTAAGACATTTTGTACAGTGTCTTAGAAATGTCTGAATATCTTTGGATTTTCAAAGACACTTTGAAAAGTCTCTTACAATTCCAGGTAAGATACTTCAGAAAATGTTTGAATTTCAATAAGACACTTCAAAAAGTGTCTGCAAATTTGTAAAAAATCACTTGAATAATTAGTGTGTCAGACGTAGAAAAGTGTCTTAGAATTTTCTTGAAACACCTTCAAAGGTGTTTTGAAAACTAAAAAGTGTTTCATATTTCGGTATATAAAACATAAAAGTGTTTTAGAATTTCCAATGAGACACTTCAAGAATTGTGTTGACATTCGATAGTGTCTTAGAATCCTAGATAAGACACTTTAAAGTGTCTTAGCATTTCGAACAATACACTTTCGAGTGTCTTAGAAATTCAAATAAGGCATTTCAAGAAAAGTCTTAGGCATTTCTAAATATCTTGGGACTTCGAAAAATACAGTTTATGAAGTGTCTTATACACCTGCAAATTTCTGAGAATTCCGAAAAAGATACTTTTGAAGGTCTTTCAATTTCAAAATAGACACTTCAAGGATTATCTTAAATTGTTGCATTTATCACTCAAAAAAGTGACTTAGACGTTTGAAAGTGTCTTAGAATTTTCATAAAACACCTTAAAAAGTGTTTCGAACATTGAAAACTCTCTTTGAATTCCGAATTAGGCACATTGAAATTTCTTAGAATTTGAAATATGACACTTCAAGAAGTATCTTGGACATTGGAAGTCAGAAGTAGTGATTCTCATTTTTTTCCTTCGGAGAACGGTAAAATCGGTGACTCAGGTGAAAATTTTCACCTCATTTTGTGCGCTTTTTGAAAATAAGTCACGCTCCAAAACAGGTAGATTTGCGCTAGTGGACGGTAGCTGATTTGCCGCTCCTTTGATTTGGCGCTCGGGGCGGCTGCCCCCTTCGCCCCTCTCTCGCTACGCCACTGTTAATGACATCTTTTTTTTGAAATGCAAATATTGTAATGCTTAATTATTATTGCCACAAGATCGAAATGTTACTAAATATAACTAAACCATTGCTGCAAAATTACTGGAATATTGTTGAAATACGTACGCAACATTACAAATGCAATTATGAGTGACATTTTAATATTGCAGCAACGTTTTAGCAGTCTTCCTGCAAGATTTCTGCAACGTTACTGCAAGATGTTATACTTTACTTGAAGTATGTCTGCAATCTTAAGGCACCTTGCTCACTCTACTTACCTTACTTCATTTTGAGTACATATATGTCGAAACCTCCTGACAATCATTTTAATACCTCATTTTCAATTTCCGTGACTAAAAAAAGTAATGAAATATATTGTATATTTTCCAGGAAATGCTTTCGTCGTAGCATCGATACTACTAGCCAGAAATTTGAAACAAAGCATGGCCAACTATTTGATACTATCGCTAGCGGTGGCTGATCTCCTTGTAGCCTGCCTCGTGATGCCCATTGGTGCTCTATACGAGGTGAGTTTTTCTTGATTTTTCCTTCAAGAAGGATTGAGCATAAAATTTTACTTTTCAAACACCAAATTCCGTGGCTAAGTTTAGTTTATAGCAAAATCTTAGGCCAAAATGCCTCAACATTTTATTTAACATTTTAAATTTTAACATATTATGTATTACACTTTTCTATATTTTATTGATTTATTTATGGCTCATAATTTGTATTACTGTTTATTTAACATTTTTTTATTATTTATTTATGATTTATGTTACTTATTATATATTCAACATGTTACATTTTATTTAACATGAGTTATTGAAATGCAATTGTTACTACTTTTCTAGAAAAACTGTCAGCACTGAACAAAGAAAATCATTTAATAAAATAATGTTATTAAGTAGTTTAATACTAGGTCGTTAAGTTTCTTGCATTGTTAGTAAAACCGTTTACGCTCAAAAGTAATTAAGTCCGGCGCGCGCTTATATTAAAGTTTTGATCATCTTGTACTTTCCGTTTGCGGTGTAGCCATTTTTACGCTATTTCATTCTGCCATTCCGTTTAATAAAAATAACATTTGAAGAGTACGTAAATATATCGTTATTTTCAATCAATTTTGAAATTTTATCTGTATTTTTCGTATCTTATTCAAGCAGACTAACGATCTGTTTTCGTCGCATGAATGATGAACGGCGTGAAGTTTGTATTTGAAAGTCGGTTTACTTTACAGTGAAAACGTTGAATAATGAATCAGTGGCAACATCGGTAATGCGTGTCGCCAAACAGCTTAGTAGGGTACTTTTTGGGATAAATTTGAAAATCCAAACTAACCATGTTTTTATGCGATAATATGCATATCTGAAGAAAGTTTATTGCACGTAGATAAATTTACGAAGTGATATTTATGTAATTTTTTGAGATTTTTTTTTTCTTCCGAAAAAAATTTTTGCAGTGCAAAATGTCTTTTTTCTTCAAAAAAGATTTAAGAGAATCAAAAATGCACTATTTGAAGAATCGAAAAAAATTATTTAACTTTTTTTTTGCTTCATAAATAATTTTTTAGTAGTGATAGTTGACGATTTTGTTTGAAAATGACACAAAAAAAAGAATATTACAACTAGACTTAACTAGATTTGTTATCGTTTTTTTTTTCGTGAAGTTAACTAAAAAGAAAATCTCGCGGATCAGGAACGTCGAATCGAACTACTAAAAAAGAAGATATTTTAGTTCGGTTGAAAAATTTTTAGAAACCAAAAGCAAAAATATATGTTTCATCATTCAGATTAAAAAATTATAAAATAGGTTTCGTAGAAAAAATCAAATCATTCCTGTATCACACTGATTGTTTAGAAATGAATTTCTATGCAAAACATAATCTAGAATTAAAGAAAAATTAATGTAGAAAAATCGAATTCGATTAAATTGGAAATTCTTTTATTTTTCTTATTGTATGTATAGTTTTGATTAATTATTCAACAAATTCAAAATGAAACAGATAACAAAAAATAAAACAAATAAGATGCAATAGAAATATATAAATAAAACATTTCATAATTAATTCAAGAAAATCTAATTTAATAATAAAAGAAATCAAAGTACACGTTATCAATGTAAAAATTGACTTCTCCAGGTATATTGTCTTAAATTGAAAATTGTTAAATTAAAAATTGTTTACATAAAAAATAAATGGAAAATTTGAAAAAAAATATTATTGAAAAAATGTCTATAATAGTCTTTACAATTGAAAGTATTGAATCAATCATTGGAAAATAAAGTCAGATTAACATGAAATGAAATAAAGAATAGAAAATGAATGGAATAAATTAAATGTTACGGGTAAGAATCTATAAAATAAATAATATTCAAAAAAAGCACTTTTAGTTATACTTTTTCAATTGATTTATTAAAAAAACGAAAGTATGTAGAATAAAATTAATGTAAAAAATTGAATTGAAATAACGATTTCCTGATTTTCATAATAGTTTATAGAATTTCAATTGAATTGTCGAATAATTGAAAAAAAAGGATGAAATGAAATGAAATAATATAAAATAAATGAAAAACAATAAATACCAAAAACGTTTTTTTAAAAATGAAATAAAATTATTAAGAATAATATTGTAGGGGAGAGTCACGTAGGTTGATCATAGTTTCTTTTTGGAGTTGCCATTTTTAACCCTGGTACGTTAAAGCATAAAAATATATGTGACACGATCTGAGAAAAGGGACCTACTATCCAAAAAGAAAACTTTACAGGACGAGCGATTGAAAGAATCAAAGCAAACTCTCGAGA
>JAPYZL010125878.1:0-12216 GCA_030522825.1 Platygaster orseoliae
CAAAAACAATTACAGTTGTCAAATGGGAACGTTTTTTTGTCACCCTGTAAAAAATCAATATTGTGGGTTAGCCGGTTTTGAATTCTAGCCCCTCATTTATTATGCTCTTTCCCTTACTCAAGTCGATTGTGAAAAAAATTATATTTTTTTACATTCTTTTATTTTCAAAAAACATTTTACAGATAAGTGGTATCTTTTGTGGATTAGTAAATACGAATTTTTTTTCGAGCGCAAGTCACGTAGCGCGTGAGGAATCGAAGCGCACGGCGTGCAACAAGTCAAATCGTGTCTAAACTTACAGTCTAGCACGCTGCAAAGTAAAGAATTTTTTCAGTGTCTTGTTCGAAATCGTGGCAGATTCATATTCTCGGGTTTTAATTGAAAATTTGTGGAAAGTATGAATTTTACGTAATATGGCAGGGTTACCAGACGTCTTGGATTTCCAGGACATGTCCCGGATTTTTTCCGAAAACTATCAAAATGTCCTAGATTCTTAAAAACCTGAATTAAAAAAAAATATGTTATGTAAACTACAATGCACTCATTGTCATGTTCATGAAGAAGAACGACAACAAAATTCGAGTCGAGATTAAAAAAAGCAATAACTGTAAAAGGAACGTTGAAATTTCATTGCTTCACTCCTATTGGATTGGAAAAGTTGCGAGCCAAAAACTTTTCTTTGCAAAAATAAAAAGATTGAATAGAAATAAAAGTCATGCAATAAAATGTGTATTTTGCAATCCATCGACCTGAACGAAATTTCTTGTACTTGAGTAGAATTCAATTAACTGAATAGTTGCGATTAACTGCCTAGTTTAACTTTTGTGTTTATTTATACTCAATACTGTATTTATTAGATATTTTGGTGTTGCGCGATATTTCATAGCTCAGTTCGGTAGTTTTTTAGTAACGAAAAATTTAAATATCTATTACCATCGGCGTAAAAATTACTGAAGCGACTAAGATCACTAGCGCTTGTAAAAAACTCTGCATGAGTTGCGCACGGAAAAATTGCATATTTTATGATCCAAAAGAGATACCTCGTTGAATGAGTTTTGTAGATAACAGAATACCGAGCACAATGATAATAGTATGAATGAATTTGACTTGGGAAAAGGGTTTTAAAAATAAATTAGAAGGAAAATTTTTTATCATTGTTTATTTTAGAAAATAATAACAATAAACGATTTTAAAAAACTTCATCTGTAAACTAACACTATTATAACTTATAAAATAAAAAAAAATTACATTGATCGCACCAGTATAAGTGGAGATATCGAATTTTAAGTGTGAGAAGTTTGAAAAAATTCGAAAATTTTTCGAAAAATCGAACGTTGATAATAAAAAACAATTTTTTTTCGGCAAAATCATAAAACACGTGTCAATCAATTTTACTCATAGCGTTTGTAAAAGGTGTGCCGTTTCGGGAAGAATGACCCATGTATAATTGTAAGTAGAAAATAAAATAGATTTTTAAACTTTCAAATAAATAAAAAAATAAAGGGGATATATCAGATTCTATGAATAACATACACTGAGAAAAAGTGAGCGTAATGGTTACGGTGAAAAAATTTTTTTTTCGAAACAGCTTACTCTTTACTGTTAATACAGTAGTCACAGCGCTTATTATTACGCTCAATTTTTCTCAGTGTACTTCATTTCTGTCTATTTAAAGGTCAGTTTTATCGGAAGTGAATCATATTACACAATTTGAAATATTCAAAGTGTGCGCTCTCCGTGTGCACGCGTGCGTCGAGAGCGAATCCTTCTGGTTCCTCTTTGCGTCTGAACAATGCATTGCCAAAATAATTTTTTCATTCTCTCAGTAATTAAAAAATATACATACTAATTACACTGTTAAAGATAACGTTGCTTACGATAAATATGCCTTTTTTGTACAATGGACACAAACACGTTCAGGAACTAATCAAGCAGACGTAACGACTTACAATGACATCTTTAAATAATTTTAATATTTTCAAGTGATAAAAAAAAGTTATTGGTTTAATTTACCCATTTTGAAACTTGAATACTATGTATTCTTTTAGTAGAGAGGCATGTAGGTTGAGACGGGTTTCTTTTCGTGATTACTATTTTCACTTCTAATAAGTTAAAGTGTAAAACTATTAACTGTCATTTCAAACATGAACAACTCGTAGATGGCCGAGTTCACGCGGCCCAAGAGAGAAAGGTGCATCATTGCGCTGGCGCTCTGTGAACTACCTTAAAATATCTGGCTCGAAGTACGTTCTGACAAAAACAAACATCCACGATTGCAGGACACCCTGCATTTTATAAGGTTTATAAAAATGATTAGGATTCATACATTACACTGGCTGACGAAAAAAGATTTTTTGTTTGCTGCTGGGTAGGTTGTAACTTATAAAGGGTAATTTGGGCACTCTGAAACCAAAAATGGCAATGATTCCGCTCAATCATCTCTTGTTTTCGCGGTACTCGAAAAAATAAATTTTTTTCTACATCCAATGCTTTTAATTTTCATAATTTATTTTTTCTTGTGTACTTAGACCAAAACCATTTTTTTAATGTCGCTATAGGTACCTATTATTCAAACTTAAAAATGTGAAGTTTAACACGTGCTCAAAGTCCTTCTATGGGGCCGTTTATAAATCTCGTGACGCTAAAAATGACCACAACTGACCCTCCCCTTTCCCTCGTGACAGAATGTGACGATGTAAGGATCCCTCTGTAGCGTCATATGATAAATTTTTCACCCCCCTTTCTTCTCGATAAGCTTCCGAAAGTATACTATATATACTTTAGAAGTTACACAACTTATATTTTTATATATATAAAAAATTGAGTCTACTATATTTTTTTACTCGACATTGTCTGCGATGTTATAAATAATAAATTTTCCATGAAAGGACGAATAAGCAATATAATTGATTTCATTCGTCACGTGACATTTTGAAAAACCCTCCCCCTTAGGCATGACGATCCTTCAAACCTTCCTTCCTCCTTTCCAGCGTCACGAGATTTATGGACGGCCCCTATTTGAAAATCATGTTTCATACAAAATGAAATCGACTTTTGAGCTGAAATATGGAAATTTTCGAAATTCAAAGCCTCGTCACGCACACAATTTATAGGAAATAAAAACATAATTTACTGTATTTGAAGTTGAATTAGTCTTTTTTATTGTGTAAAAATTTCAAAGTAATCCGATGAAAATTAACAAAGTTGTAATGAAATCAACTACGCATAGTATAATCTATAAATGGTTATTTTCACCTCTAGCGTATACAAGACTTGTTCAACAAGTTCTAGGAGCAATGTGGAAACAAAATTTGTAAATTTTTTTTTTTTGTAATACATAGAAGTTAAAAAAGCGGCAGTATTTTACCGAGTGTGAAGTGAGCTACTTGAGTAATGCGAGAATATGTATTACACGAGTTACAAAACAAAGTTTTAAAACTATTTTTGAATGTTTTGAATTATATTATCAGTCAATAAGGAAGTCCCAAGAAACGCCAGTAGCAGAAATGGCTTCAACAACTGATCTTGACACGCGTCGTTGATTTTATTACCGCTTTATGAGTTTTCATCCGATCATCATAAAATTTGCCCTGAATTATAGAAAATGAGTTGACAAACAAATACAACAAATTTCGTTTCAAATGAACAAAAATCATATTCATAACATGGGTTCAAATTTCAAAAATTTGCAGATTCATGCTGAATGATCGATTGTATCTTGTTTCAAACATAATTTATAAATGGAAAAGCTTTATTATATGTTCAATTTTACGTTTTAGAGTTTAAGTAATACCCATAGCGACATAAAAAAATAGTTTTAGACTGAGTACACAAGAAAAGAAATTATGAAAAGTCAAAACATTGGATGTAGAAGAAAACGTTTTTTTTTTCGAATATCGCAAAAACAAGAGTTGATTCAGCAAAATCATTGCCATTTTTGGATTTAGTGTGCCCAAATTACCCAAAAAAAGTAACTGTCTGTCCTGCAGCAAAATCACTGTTGACCAGTCCCACAAAACATGCAATATTGCAGAGAAATGGCAATGGATATGCTACATTGCAGCAGCGTTGCAAACAAAACGTAGCAAATACAACATATATGCAACGTATCAGTAATCTTGCAGACTAAAGATGTGTAGGCAACATTGTTGTAATTATGCTGCAATATTTACAGCGCAATATTTCACTAGGTTTTCGAATGCACCATTGTTGATATCTATCAATTGCAATTTTATTTGAAACGTTTCCAAAATGTATGTATACATAATGTTACATAAGCAAATGTCAAATACAATGTAATTCACATTGGTTTTACATATAATTTTTAATACTATTAATTTAAATTTTAAAATATTTTCGAGCATCTTGTTTAGGGCCACTGTGAATCACAGTGTTGCATTACAAAGTTTCTTCAATACAAACAAACATATTTTTACAAGCAAAAACATTAAACAAAGTATTGCTAGAATATATTCCAGTAATACTTAATGCGACATATATGTCGCCGTAAATATTTTATATATGCAGGAATTTTTTTGAATTGTAACTATTTGATCTTAAAAAAAAGTTTTCAACCAATTTGGCAGATATGTTCTTTTTTTTTAAATGTTATATGTAACATTATGGATAAAATATTCATCATTTCTTATGTTACACGTGAAGAGCCAGGTTGTTCCGTCGCTTGTACAGACAGGACCAAGAAAAGCAATCGCTTTAATTGAACCTGAAAACCCCCGTTGGTTTATGTGAGATCAGGGGAAAATGTTTCGAGTGTGATAAAAATGAGACTCATAACACACAATTACATTCATGCTAATTTATTATAAACTAAAATTTGAAATGACTACATTGAAACATCGTTTGATTATTCATACTTGTATTCTTCGCATTTTGCGGCCTGAGAAAAAGGAAGGACGTTATTTCTCCTTGTTATTTTAATAAAATATTGAAAACTCCCGGCTTTAGCTCTGATACTCCTATCTAGATATTTTGACATATCACTTTGAATTCCTGTAATTCTCTTGGGCTTCTCTTATTTTTGAATAAACTTTCTTTGAATTCTATTACCTACTTTCCACTTGTAATTTCCTATTTTAATTTGTCACGATAATTAACCTCGACTCTCGATATCTGATTTTCTAAAATCTCCACCTAAATTTCTTATTATTCTCCTTGGTTTGTAGTTTTGGACCTCGTTATATTTCCTATATTTTCTGTAAATTTCTCATTACTTTCCTTAATTTGTAAATTAAAACTATGATATTAGATTTCCTATGTTTTCCGTGAATTTCCCATTATTTTCAATTCAACCACGAAGCTATATTTCCCGTAAGAGTTGCCATTACTTTTAATTGAAACACGAAGCTATATTTCCCGTAAGAGTTCCCATTATTTTTAATTGAATTTTAATAAAAAGAATTTTTGCACAAGGTGTATTCTGAATTTGGAAGAACGAAAAAATTGTAAAGTGTTAGTTTTGTATTTACTTGTTCTAAATCACTAGTGTCAGGTGACCAGAACTCGAACTTGCAAGCTTGGTACTGTCACTTTTAGCAGGGCATGTTATTTGGGAACAGCTGGCGGTCGTCAGGTCGGGCTGGCGAAGTTCGAACAGGGAGCAGTCTGATTGGTGCACTTGCGAAGAGTAAAATTCACAAAAGCACTAGCAAAATTGCTTGGCGAGTGCAGGACCGATATACCGGTAGACGACGCTCAGGTGAGCGGCCAACCAATAATCGACGGCGCAAACTCAGTGAGCGTTGAACCAATGTGTCTGCAAACAGCTCAAGAGAGCTGTTGACGAACACAATTGGGTTGGGACATGATATTAAAATTTTACTTTTTTAAACTTTCATCATCATCATTGGCCATCAATATTAGAATCATACTAAAAAAACGGGTTTGAAAAATTATTTAGTTATTTAAAATGGCATTAAAGTTTCTGTGCCTACGGAACTGCTCTCTTCCTCGCGTGACGTCATAACTGTCCATTGAGTCGCGTGACGTTCGTCGCCAAGTTTAAAAGTGATTGCAAATTGAAATTGAAAATTCCCGATGTGCACTTCTAAATTATGAAAAATTCAATCACACAGTACTTTTTTTTTAATTATTTACAAAATATTATCCAGTTATCTGAAAAAACTTTTTTTTTATTCGGTACAAAATTATACGAGTTTGAGTAAAACAATAATGTATGTAAAGTAAAAAAATTGGCAGAAAAAATTCCTTGCTCTAGTTGAAAATGCTAATTTTATTCTCATAAAATTTTTTCAATTTAACTGCCCGTTTATTCCCAATGTGCACTTCTCATTAAAAAAACATTCAACTGCATGATAATTATTTTTGATAAATAAAAATTGTTCTGTACAAGACATAGATATACATAAAAATTAACGTGGAAATAAATTAATCATGTATGGAAAATACAAAATTAAATATAAATAACATTCTCCAATGAAGCCAAGAATTTTTTGATGTAAATTTTTTTATTTTATATACATGACGGTTTATTTAGTACAACATCAATGAATTTCTGGATTTGTTGCTCTGAAGCAATAGTGGAGGAACTTATTGATACTTACTGATATTTATCAGTAAGAAACCTTAAGCTACTGATGGTTATCAGTAAGGATTATTACTGATATATCCCATCATTAGCCGGCTCGCTGGCGACTCGTGAACAGTTATGATGTCACGCGCTAGTACAAGGTCACCAAAGCGTTTGACACCGGAGTGGATTTTAATCCTTTGTTGTTCAAAAACTACTGCTCCGAAAATTGTGAAAAAAAAATTGTATGTACAAAGTTGAATCCATAGAATGCGATAATAAATAAAAAAAATCCATGTCCGAACCCAATTGATGAACGGGCTGAAGACCTTGTCGACTAATACAATTGCTGATAAGACTCAAATGAAATGTCGACAAAGGTACAGCAAGACTATGTCTGAACTTCAACTGAACTCGAAAGTAAAGAGAAGCTGACTGTCGAGGAGATGCAGCTCCTTTTATGCTCGTAACTGAGGGTTTCGTGGGGTATTACCGGTGGTGGATATTTCGCATGAAAATCGCACTTCTCTTAATATGGCAATTTCCTTCGAATAGCATTTAACGCCCATGCAAGTTGCACTCGGCCAACTTTTCTGAGAACCAACTCTTTTATCTCAGTTGACGAATAAAACGCTCGACCAACATTGCATGTGAAATTTTCTCTACTCTTTATTTTATTCAGACGAAGAGAGATAGCTATGTTCCAGGAATATTCCCGATTTATCATCTGTACGTTCGGTTAAAATGTGTCGCATTATAAGTTTTAGCATGGAGATAACTTAAAATATTCATTTCATCACTCTAACCTCAAAACTGACATTTTGACGTGACTTTGAGACTATCGTGATGAAAAATATTGCAATCGTGAGCTGTCGCCAATTTCGGCTCATCCTATTTTGACTCTCGCCTCCGGCTCGGGCAAAAACGTACGGCTTCACCAAAATGGGCTCTAGCTCCCGATTACAAAAATAACTATTATGGCAATATTCGGAGATATTGTAATTGAATACAGAGACCAAATGATTTTAGATGCATTTTCGACAGGTATACATGAGCGCGATAATTCGTGGCTTTCATTTAACCCTCAATTACTAGGATGGGTCAAAATAACCCGGCCTTTTTTTTCAATAAGCTGTAACTTAAAAACGCGGCAAATCAGATTTGGTCGAATGGGAGGTAAAAAATCTTGAAAAGGTCCACTACAGCCGGGCTGCATTGTATTTGGCCAGTCGGTCCTTATCAGCCGAATCCGGCTTGTCTAAAGTTCGTGTTGGGTCATTTTGACCCGTCCTAGTAGACGTGCTACAAAAATTATACTCGAACGGAATGAATCCAAAGGCAAATATCGTTAATTTTTCTGGTTACATATTTAGCAAACATTTTAATTCTTCAATACTAATTAACTTATAATAAATTTAGCACTGATGAAGTCGTCATTGCATCTTTTCAAAATATGGCTATGCGCGTCACGCGCTCGTCAGTTTGCCGTGCGTCCGACATAAATGCTGCAGCCGAAAAACCTGCAGATGTTGAAAATTCAGAAAGTGATTCGTAATGATAAATCAATAAAGATTTTTGTGTGATAAAATGTTTGAAAATCGGTATAAAAGTCTTAAACTACAACTCATAAGCCTTATATTTTACAATATGGCATAAAAAAAATTTTTTTTTCAAGCAATATAACGAAATTTTTAAAAAAGTGATTTTTTCGAAAAGTTGTGTCATATTTTGTAAATTATTCGTTATATATAATAAATATTCTTATTTTCAACTATAATATTTATGAAGGTTAGACGCTAAGCTACATTTCCATAGCTAACACATTCGTTTGTGTGCATTAGATCCAGAGTTATTACATTTCAAAGTTAGCATGGGTCATTTTGACCCATCCTAGTAGATACATTAAATTTTGAAGCCCTAGTAATTAAGGTTTAATTTTACTTGATAATAATTAGTGAAACTTTTAACGTAGAATTATTCCAAAAGAACTTTTGAGATAGAATTAATCTGATTTGTACGATACTCTCGAAAACGGAAATATAAAAACAGAGTGAGGCGCGTTGCTCTGGCGGCCTACATGATGCGGAAGTGATAAGGTCCGCGAGGAATTGTTTCTCGAAATCTGGTCGTTTATTTGAATAATAATTGATTCATTCCTTTTTTTTAAAAGAGGAACCTCGCTCTTAACATAAATTGTCGTAGATTATTCGTTTCTGTAATTTGTTGTGCCTACTTATATTTCCAGTACAATTTTGTTATATTGTTACAATAGTTTTGCTGAAAAATCCATGGACCCTTGTTTTTGATTTCGAATAAGTAATACTAACAATCAGTTAAAAGTAGTCCCTGATTTGCGAAACCACTAAGCCGGATTTAAATGATGGACTTTTAATGCGAATCATGGCAATATATCGAAAAATTGTACTGGGAATGCAGGCAGACATGAAAAATTACACCTATGAATCTGGAATAAATCTGCGATATTTCTGCAATATTCAAAACGCCATTAGAATTGTGCATGAAAAATTACAGTAATGAATCTGCAACGTTGCAATCTTCAGGTAGCTGTGGATTGAAATGGATTGAAATAGATTGACATTTGTTTGAATCCATTTGAATCCACACAATCTAGATGATATTTTATATGGATAAAAAGTGAATCCATTTCAATCCAAATATAATCCAGATTGCTTTAAATCTATTTGAATCCAAAAAAAGGATTCAATTCAATCTATGTTAATTTATTATAATCCAGATTCTTCTAAATCTATTTTAATAAAAGAAAAAAAAAAGAATAAATTCAATCCATTTCAATCCAAATACACCACGATCCCAGATTTCCTTAGCCTCGCTTTGCCTTAGCTCCGCAATCACTTACCGTTCTAGCCCCGTATTCCCTTACCATTCTCCTACCTCCACGCCCCCACCACCTCACTGTAGTGAGTGGCGTGACTGGTGAAAGTTCGTTGAATTCTAAGAAAGGAGCGAAAAGTGGGAGCCCCTCCAAACTTAGGGATTTTGAGGTTCACACGTTTCGCGGCACTAAGGAAATCTGGGGTCGTGGTGTATGTGTAATCCAGATTCCTATGAGGTTAATTTCAAACCAAAAAATAAGGATAAAAAGTGAATCCATTTTGATCTAAATATAATCCAGAATCTTTTTCATATATTTTAATTTAAAAAAATAAGGATGAAAAATGAATCCATTTTAATCTAAATATAATACAGATCAACTGCGGAGGAAATAAAAGTGCGATTTTTTCAAACTTTACAATAACATGGGATGAAACAAAAAAAAAAAAAAAACAACCATGCACAATGAGATAGACCTTTTCATTTTCATCACAGACATACGCGATTAGTAGAGTAATGGTTAGGTAAGTAGGTTAGTAATAGGGAGGCTGTAGGTTTGGCTCCTGCTTAGGACAATATGCACGGTAACAGGTTTGCACTTTTGAGCAACGCAGATTATTCTACATACACAAGATGTATTATTTATACAATTAACAATTTTTTTTCATCAAAATAATTTTCACAATAATTCTTTGTAGCGAATCAATCAACATTTTTGGGATTAAAATATATTAAAATCAATCCAACTCTCACGGATTAAAATGGATAGAGAATTTCTATTGATTTCAAATCGCAAAATCTGGAATGAAAATCTGGATTCTCATGGATAAAAAAAATTAATCCATTTCTATAGACGGCCGCCTGAAGATACCTGTTGCAGATATATTACAGAAACATTAACGCAACATTGCCACATTGCGTGTTGCACAATACAGTGCAACACGCAACGTTGCACTGTATTGATGGCGGACATTTATAAATTGCAGCAGTCTTTCTGCAACAATCCTGTAATGTTGCTGCAAGATTGTGCCCAACATTGTGATTGCGTATGCAACGTGGCAGCAACTTTTCTGATACATTAAATGTTGTGTGGGGTGTTGGTCCTAACAGAAATGTATTTCGTTGAAAAATAAAAATTTTATAGGCAACTTTCGAAACATACGATATTTGGCACCAAAAAATGTGGCACGTAGGTTGAGACAGTCACAATTTTGTTTCATAATCCAACCAATGTCAATCAAGCTACAAAATTTTTTATTTTCATTGTATAAAAATTTGTTCCAAAGGATTTACTGAAAAGAAAGGATGAATATATGTGAAAAAAGTAAAAAATACTAACGATATGGGATTAAAGTAGAAATATGTAGTTGTTTTTTTTTTCGTCAGAAAAATTGTCATCGGATCGCAGAATACTATCATTTATTCATTTTTAGCCATCAGACGACTAAAATTTCCTTTTGAAAATTGAACATGAAGGTTTTTTGTAAAATTTTACAAAGACTCTTATTAAGTAGTAGGTATGCTGATTATTTTTAGATAAAAGTTAGCATATTCATAATCACCATAACATTACAAGGTCAGTGATAGGCCAAAGCGATACATTTTGACGAGTAAAAATATTGGTACCAGCTTTTGCCCTACCCGCTCTTATATTATTTTTCGACTTCGAAACGTAAATTAGAGTATACATTTTATACCAAAAGTGTTCTAAATTTCAGTTGAAAGAACTTTGAGGACAAAAGAAGAACTCAAAAATGAGGATTTACATTACACATTGATGACTTAATTTTCTTGTCGACAGTGCAAGAACAAAGGAAATAGTAATTTTTAGAATTAGTTGCTGATTTTCTTTCTACCACGACCAGCGGATGCACAATTACCTGTTTTTCGGAAGGTTAAACAATTCAATGAATTGTTTAAAACGTTCAGACGTCTTGTTTCATTTGAGTGCGTGAGACACTGTGGAGTATACTCTATAGTGGTTTGAATCGAGGGTTGATATTGTTCAAAATCTGAGATCAAATCTTAGTGGATGTACTTTTTTTTTCATTTTTATAAAAAATTATTTAAGGAAATCAAATACTCATGTCACCTGCACATGTGTTTTGAAAGTGAGTGTGAACACTTATCTATAAGTTATTAAGTGTTAATACAACACAAACATTAACACTTTTTAATTGATAAATAACGTTATTTGATTCGGAAAAATGCATTTTTCTCTTTTAAGTAGCAAAGTGGATCATTCGAATCCGGGCGCGTAGTTTTTTTTACGTCATAAAGTTGCTTTTCCCGATAATTATAACAAACCTGCAAGAATATTAGAATTATTTAATGAGGTGACGATTTTGAGTAGTGAAAATTTGACATTTTTCGACCCTGTGCATATTTATTATAATGTTTTATCGTAGGTAATATTTTCATGTTTTTTGTTATTAAATATTTTTATCTATAAATTATAATAATAATAATTTATTTATCATATATCACGTACATAACGGTATTATGTATTACGTATTTATAGTTAAAATACAGTTTATATTCTTATATAGTAACCCCAAAAAAACATTTACAACGTTAACTTTGGAGGTGAGGGCTCTCGTCTAAAAAAGTTTAAAAAAAAAACTTAAATCTTTCGCATGCGCTCAGTGAGGGTTTAACTTCATTTGAGTACTTTATGTTGTAAGGTTATACCTGAAAAAGTTTCTTACACAGGTTCTATATATGTGACGTGCGCGGAAGAAAGGGAGTTAAGTCTGCAAAAATCGTTTTTCGGGTTTTCATCGATTCCGATGGTTTAGGATTTGCTCTTTCCAGTA
>JAPYZL010125882.1:0-13072 GCA_030522825.1 Platygaster orseoliae
TCTCGCGCCGCGATGGACTGGCGCGCTGGCTCATTGCGGCGTTGCAGCCAGACGCGGTAATTTGATTGGAATCCAATGTAATAATGTATATCAGTGCAGAATAACAAAAGTAGAAGGAAATAAGGGTGATCCTTCAAATGGGTTTTGTCGAATTTCAACTGTGCCGCCCCCTAAAGTGGATCAAAATGAATAAAAAAATTTTCCGAATTTTTCCAGATTTTTAATCGAACGTTAACTCGTGCCACCAGAGCCCTACTTTTACCCATTTAAATAACATGGGATTTTGTCTCTATCACAGTCTACAATTTTTTTTTAACAGAAAAGACGGCCTAAAAATATGTTTGAGACGTTAAATTTTCTTTAGTGTTGCTGTAACCTGTAAGAAAATTTTTATAGCCTTATACCAACGTATATCATGTAGGCTGCAACGAACAAATACGGGTAATAACCGTCGAAGCGATTTTCTTGAATAATTACTAGTTTCTCGCCAAAATTTGGCAATGTTTCACATTTTACGTCAATTTATTTTATTTTCAAGTCTTATGAGATAATCTTAAGTATAACGGATCAGTTTATGATTTAAAAATATTGCTAAGAAATTATCACCATTATTTACAAAAATTAAAAACATTCACTAAAATAAAAAATTAAAATAAATTAAAATAAAATTAAAAGACCGAAGAAAAGACAGACCTTCATTTTTTTAGGTTGATCACCTGAATAACAATACGAATATGAACCTTTTAGAAACTTATGTTCGATATACCACAGAATGTCAGTCTGTATAGTCTTGGAATGGACTACGAAATAAGAATAAAAATGCCGAAATAAATCGGGTATTTACATCGTAATATTAGAAATCAATTATCAATAGTATGAATTTTTTTTACAAAACGATACAAATTATCTACATGAATAAAAAAATAATAATCTTTTTATTTGTAGTGCTGAATAAACAATTGAATATACGAAAATATGTGATTTTGATGAACGAGCCAGCGCGTCAATCCGTCGCGGCTTGAGAAAAAAATTCGTTTTCCGCACTTCCAAAGTCAAATACAATTTTTTTTTTTTAACTAAAGGATGTAGGCTTGTTCTACATGAATGCAAAATTTCAAACCAATCGTGTATGGAGAACACATTAAGATCGCAAATTGTTTATAAATTTTTTATTAAAAAATTGTTTTTTTGAAAAATATTGCTTTTTATCTAGATCATTCAGTAGAGGGTATATTTATTAACAATCGATATAAATATCATGGAATTATCTTCTACATAATGGAAGTTCTGATTTTTTCAGTAAAAAAGGGCCGAAATGTTTATTAATCAAAATAATAAACAAAAAACGGGATTTTTCAAAATCCTTGAAATCGATTTTTTGTATGGTCAAATACTTTGCAAATAACCAATTTATTCAACAATTCAGATTTTCATCGAAAAAAATTGTCACAGTTGACATGGTTTGACTCTAAGACGAATTTCTTTATTCAAACACTCATTTTTTGCAATGCTTTATTTTTAAATTTTTCAATAAAAAAATTGGTCATTTTTCATTATTCAAGCATTATGCGATAAAGTTTTTAATACAGAAATTGTGAAATTTTGAATTCTCTTATCTTCAATCATAGTTTTTTGAAAATGCAGTAAAGTTTGTTCTTTCATACAAATTTAAAATTTGTTCCGATTAAAGTATAATAAATGTTTAGAAGTCAAACCTAAATTCCGTGTGTTCAATTTTTTTTTCTTTGTAAAAGTGTTAACAAAATGTATGTTTCTATTTGATTGTCTGATCTGAATTTTTAGAATGAAATTGTTTACGAACAAAATTTGTATAATAGTTACAACCTGCAGTAATATGCAGAAATCGATAGTTTTACGATACGAATTTCGATGAAAAAAACCTCATGAAAAATTCATACGATCTAGAATTCAAAATAATTGATTTTTTATAAGTTAATATTAGTAAGACGAATTTCTTTATTCAGAGCATTTCAGACACTCATTTCTTGCAACGCTTTTTTTTAATTGTTCAATTAAAAATTTTGTAATATTCCATTATTTACGTATTTTTCTACAAGAGTTTTTAATACGGAAATTGTGAGATTTTGAAATTTCTCGTCTTCAATCATAAAATTTTTGAAAATGAAGTGAACTTAGTTTCTTGATATACATTTACCATTTATTTCAGTTAAAGTATATTTGAAGTTTAAAAGTCAATCCTCCATTTCGTATTTGTTTTTTATTTATTTAAATTCTTTTTTACTATTTTTTATTTTTACAATTTAAAATTTTTAATTTTTTTTATATGTAAAATTCTCAAAAAAGTGTATGTTACTCTTTGATTGTCCGAATCTGGATTCGTAGAATAAAATTGTTTACGAACAAATCTTGTCTATCAGTAACAATCTGCAGTAATTTTCCGAAATCGATAGTTCTACGATACCAACTTCGATAAAAAATGATCGAACTCTCATTCCTTCCATTGCATTTCTTCTTATAGGGAAAAGTCAAACTTCCGGAATAAAAACTTACCCATCAATTTCACAATACCTCATAAATTGTCACTCAATACCACTGTTTTCGTTCGTGTTCACAGATAGCGGCGGAGTTGGCGGCGCCACTGGCGCGAACGGAGGAGATCGTCCTGCTCGGGGGAAACGACGCGATGAGCGGCGAGCTGACGCGACTGGTGGGGCAAGTGCCGCCCGCGGTGCAGGCCCTCACGGGTGTAGATTTGTCAAAAGTCAGTAAATCATTGATACCGCAACCAAAAAAACTTGCCACGAAAAGCGCGGCCAAACATTAACTCTTTCACTAACATTACTATCTCGCTACCTCTTACTCATCCAATACATACACTCGGACAAAAATCATTTTGTTCTGAAACGACTTGCCTTCCATTCCATACATGATAGTTCTCGACTATACATAAATGTTTGTCATACTCGCACTTTTGCCGTATCTCGTTGTTCTTTGTTCTTAACCCTAACAATAATTGGGGATTCGGAATTCATCGGCCGTCGGTAAAGTAGAAACTCGACATTACCGACGGTGGGTAGTCACGTGGTGGTTGGAGAAGTGGAGGTATCCTGAATCCCTACAACAGCTGCAGTTCTTCATTCATTAGAAAAATTCATTGAATTCAGTCATATTTACAGTTTCAAACAAAACCGCTTTTTTTCTGAGTGTTGTATAACAATCACTAATTGTCATTATTTATTCAATTGTAGGTATTGGGAAAAATTCCCGGAGCTAAGTAAATATGGAGGCGCGCTTTTCCTTGGGCAAAACTCTCTTACAAGTACCTATTACCCCACGTGCCATGGAATTATCTTGCTTGCCGTCGATTCTACAAATTCATTAAATAAATTTTATTTTAGTAGCTATGATTCTCTCGAATTTTCACTCGTGGCATTCGCGGGAATCAAAAGTTGCGAAGCTTAAAATTATCAGTATAAAATTCTTTGAATAAAGTGTATCCGTCGGCGTTGGTGGAATATTGTTACTTTGAGTTTGTCTCGCTTGTTCACAGAAACAAGAAAAAATTGTTGTCTAACGTTCTTCGAAAATGTGTGAATATTTAGACTGTTTCAGTTCAAAAAAATGTTTCTTCATGCACAAGTATTTTAATAACAATGAGAGTTTCCATCGTCAAAAGTTTTTCTTCCAGATTATCAGATTAAGTTTTTTATCGTCATTTATATAACCGACTTGCTATAGAATAAATCAGAAGCTCGTCCAACATTACATGAGATATGATAAAAAAGTTTACGAAAACATCAGTAAGGAAAAACATAAAGCGGCATTTTCGTGATTAGATCACGACGCAAATATTGTCAATCCCATTTTCAAGTTGAAAAAAAACAAGCAAGAATTACATAGAAACTTTTGGAAATCCTCTCTGCCTCGTGATCGAAAATTTAAAAACTGTATTTTCTTATTCAAATAAAGCTATCTCTGCGAATGGTAGAAATGAGACTTCGTAACAGTCAAGAACACGATATCGCAAGTTGACAATTTTACGACGAATATTACATTCATGTAATTTATGATATTGGTGTAACATTTTGCTTCTGTTTATTTCAAGGTCAAATTTTTATAAACCTTTGCTGGAATAAAATAAAAATGTCATCGATATAATGAACAGCTTCAACTGCGATTTCGTTGACCTGATGTTTGTGAGTCAAGAAATTTAGTATGCAAAAATATATTTCCGAAAAAAAGTGTACGATTTTTGTTACTTATCGTCGAATTCTGTACATACAACAATTTATCTATTCAACTTGTACGAACCAAAGTCAATAGTACAATCTTGCCGATTTTACGAGAAATATAATATGTCTATTGTCTCATACATTTTTGACTCGTTTGTTAGTTAATGTTAAAAAGAATTAGATTGATTGATGCGTTTTTTGTCGAGTGTACGTCTTGTGTGTGAATATGTGGTCTTTGTTTCTTTTAGCGTGAGTATCAATCTTTCAGGGTTCAATGATAGTAACCTTTCGTTGTTTTTTCATAGTTGAATGTCAAAAATATTGTCTTGGCCATGTTAATGAAGTGTGAAATAGTAACAGTTTTCTCGAAATGGACAAAATTCAATAAAAATCAGATTTTCAAGATTTTTTAAAATCCGAAATAAAAAGAATCGTATATGAATTATTTTCATAAAAACAAACTTTTTAGGGACAAGAAATTACGAATCACAAATTAAAATAATAATTTTTGAAATCTCGAAATTTTGAAATGATTAAACTGCGCATTTTACAGAGGGAAATATAGTTCCAAGTGTTGAATTGTTTTTTAATTTCATGAAATAAAATTTTGAATAATAAAATTAATCTAACAAATACTAACGTGAAATGAGACGTGGAAAATATTCTTTTCGAGGTACTAGAGAATCGTTTTCAATCTAAAGGTAATTATTGAAAAGTTTTATATTTCTTGAAATACAATTTTTCGTGTAAAAAATGACACGATTTTTTCCATTATTTTTCAAGTATTGAAAATTTTCAGAAAAAGTTGAGAGTGTTCAAGTTGAATTTTAGTATAACAAATCTATATTTTTATTGTCTTATTCTTAAATCGATAATTTCCTAAATTTGTGTCCGGAAATCAAAACTGTTGAAACAAATAATTTTTGATTCTTCGAAATTTAAAAATTGAAACTATTTGACTAGTCATCTTGTATCAGTTAAAATTTCCAAAATGATCAATTTCTAATGAATTGGAGATAATTATGAAGAGTTTTTTACTTTTATGATTAAAAATTGAAAATTTCTAAGTGGATTCGAAAATTCTTGGATTCTTTTTTTATGAATTTGAAAATTCTTTGTTTTTTTTACAACACTTGTGATTTCGATTATTGAAATTTGTTTGCAGATTCCTACAAAAGATTTATGAAAGAAATAAGAAAATTTTGTTACTTGTAGTTTTTTATCCAAAAAATCAGCTCTTATAAATTTGAACTTCAGAAACATTTTATTTCAAATAACTTCGAAAATTTCGTTACTTCAAATTAAATAAGTATTCAGGTTACTCCATTTAAAGATCACAGTTCCCAATTTTTTTTTCATTTTTACAGTTATTATGTATCAAAAGATTCGGACAATTTTTATATTAAAATTATATTCAAAATTTTCTAAAAATTAATTATAAGTTTAATTAAGACCTTAAAATATTAAATTTTTTTCATTATAAATTGGAATAGTTTTGGTGATGTAAAATTTCCATAATGATCAATTTCTAATGATTCAGAAATTTTTATGAGAAGTTTTTTACTTTGCTGATTCGAAATCGAAACTTGAAATTTTTCTAAATCGATTCGAAAATTCTTGGATTTTTTTCTACTAAATTCACAATTTTTTTCAAGCACTTGTAATTTCGATTGTTGAAATTCGTTAGCAGAATCCTAAAAAACTTTTATGAAAGAAATAAGACAATTTTCTTACTAGCAGTTTTATATTTAAAAATTTAATTCTCATAAATTTTAAGTTGAGAAACATTTCATTTCAAATGATTTCATAAATTTCGTTCCTTTAAATAAAATTAAAAAAATTTCCATAAATTTTAAATAAATTTCAAGAAAATAAATAAATAAATCGAATGAAATTCGAATTAAAAAAAAACAGTAATAAAATAAGTATTTAGGTTACTACATTTAAAGGTCACAGTTCCCAAATTTTTTTACATTTTTACAGTTATGATGTATCAAATTGAAAAAGTCGGACCATATTTATATTCAAGTTTTATTGAAAACTTTCTAAAAATTTATTTTAAGCTAAATTGAAGGTAAAACTTTTCAATTGTTCTTATTCTAAATTACAATAATTTTGGTGTTGTAAAATTTCCATAATGTTCAATTTCTAATGATTCAGACATAATTATCAGAATTTTTTTACTGTTCTTATTCGAAATCGAAACTTTAAATTTTTCTAAATGGATTCAAAAATTCTCGGATTCTTTTCTTCTAAATTTGAAGATTCTTTGTTTTTTTTACAGCACTTGTGATTTCGATTGTTGAAATTCGTTTGCAGATTCCCACAAAAGATTTATGGAAGAAATAAGAAAATTTTCTTATTAGCAGTTTTATATTCAAAAATCGAATTCTCATAAACTTGAAGTTGAGAAACGCTTCATTTCAAATGACTAAAAATTTCGATTTTTTAAATAAAATAAATAAAATTCTAAACAAATTTTGAATAAATTTAAATAGAATAAATAAATAAATCGAATGAAATTCGAATTAAAAAAAAAGAGTAATAAAATAAGTATTCAGATTTATACATTTGAAGATCATAGTTCCTAAATTTTTTTTACACTTTTATAGTAATGATGTATCAAATTAAAATATTCGGACCTAAATTATATTCAAATTTTATTGAAAACTTTCGATAAATTTATTTAGGTTTCAATTAAAAGAAAATTTTTTAAATTTTTCTTATTCTTAATTACAATAATTTTGGTTTTGTAAAATTTCCATAACAATCACTTTCTAATGATTGAGACATAATTATAAGAATTTTTTTAATTTTCTGATTTATAATCAAACCTCTAAAATTTTCTAAATGGATTCGAAAATCCTTGGATCCATTTTTTCTAAATTTGAAAGATTCTTTGTTTTTTTTTCAAGCACTTGTGATTTCGATTGTTGAAATTCATTTGCAGAATCCTAAAAAAGTTTTATGAAAGAAGTAAAAAAATTATTTCTACTAGCAGTTTTTTATTCAAAAAATTAAATCTCATAAATATGAAGTTAAGAAACATATCGTTTCTAATGACTTCAAAATTTCGCTCCTTCGAATAATATAAGTATTCAGGTTACTTCATTTGAAGATCACGGTTCCCAAATTTTCTTCACTATTCCACATTTTCATATTTAAATTTTATTGAAAACTTTCTAAAATTTTTACAAGTTGAGTTAAGACTAAAACTCTTCAATTTTTCGTCTTATAAATTGGAATAATTTTGATGTTGTAACACGAGAACTAAATTTTTTTAAATTAAACAATTCAATTCGTAAATTTTAAGATAGGAATTCCTGAATCATGAAATTCATCAACTTTTCAAGCGTAAAATTCCCAAATAAAATTCTAATAGTCTCACACTTTTTCTGTAAAATCCTAACTTGATACTCCATCCACATTACCAACCTTTACAAAATATCGATACTACGTGATCAAATCCCAAATAATAACAATTCCTCAATTTCCTTTTGTCAAAAATACGATAACTTCTACAGTCAAAGTCACAAAGAAAAAACTAGTTCGATTCTTCAGCATTTAATCACAGGAGGAAAAAAAACCAACTCCTGAACACGAGCTATATTTTGTACTGCTGTAAATAGCTGGCACCATGAACATGTTCATTTCTCTTCATAAAGAGAAACTCGATTCGAAGGCTTTTGTCGGAAGGTACGTTGAACCAAGCCATACAAGTGTAAATTGTTGCCATTCGTCCAAGTGAATAGCTCGGAAAAAGACTAACCACCTAAAGTTTTTTTCTGTGCTCAGTGTATTCACAGTATATGAACAAAGTTGTGAGAACTGTGTGATTTGATTCGCGTTTGGAACACTGCAAGCAGCCAGCTCGGTCACAAGAATTATTCGTACTACTTACATAATTTATATACTTGGCCCTGCTGCTGTTGGATGTGTAAAACTGTCGCCATTTAATTGTAAGAGTATTCATAGTACACGTATAATTATACTTGTAGTGTACTGTTTTCGCGATATCACAAACTCAGTTGTACTCGGACTGAGCGATATTTCTGCCAGTTACTACTGTTTTGATTGAGGAATGCAGGGTAAAAATGTCCATCGAAGACGTTATATCGTGAGACCAGTGTACCACACATTGCTCCACATTGAACGAGAAAGCCATGAACGTTATCACTACAGTATTTATTCGATTCGTCTGACGCCATGGATTTTTGAATTTTTCAACGAAAACTTGTGTTGACAGTTAAAAAACAGTACAAAATTCAACTTGCTTCGAATCTCTCTACACGTCTTCAGTTTGGTCCGCTTTTTCTAGTATGAGAAGACAATCTTGCCAAAGTAAGGCGACCGGACACACATAGACTTACACAAGTACACACACACATGCACAGAGCGCGCGTCCGTCGAAACACTTTAGTTATGTTAGTGAGGTTTAGAGAACAAAAGCTATAGTTTTAACAGTGGATTTGCGCTGGAATCGTTGACGAAAATCGTGGCGGTGAAGAATTTTGTTCAGATTGTTGCGATTTTCGTGGGTGACGAAATATATACACTATGATGATGATGATGATGATGATGATGACATGATAATGACGTTCTCGATACAGTCACTCAGTCCATGAGGATATTATACAAAGAGGGTAGATTATATTTTGAGCGTTGACTCTCAGGACATCGTTTGTGTCAACTACTGCAACTGAAAGTAATGGACATACGCAGTTGTCAATTTGTGCATATTTTTAATAAATGGAGCATTAAATTATAGATGTGGTTTTTATTTGGTCAATGGAAAACTACATTTTTTAGCCATTTTTGACCCCCCCCCCCCTTATGTCACATTTAGTCACAAAAATTTATACTACCCCCAATATTGGAACTCAGGATGAACGACTCTGCATTTACGCCAGCGAGTAAAAAGTGGCACGTATACGGTAGGCGGAGCTTCGCTCCCCTCTTCGATGTTTTCTCTCGCTCGCACATACTGCTTTCTCCGTCGCACTCACTCGCGCTCGCGCCCCTCCACGCTGTTCCAAGTCAAGGCCAATTTAGCCGGTGTTTTGCAGTGACTCGAAAAAGGCAGAAAAAGGTTGGTTCCGGAAAAACTCTTAGTTCTCTTCACTATTGTTCGGTAGGGTGATGAAAAATACTGCTCTAGTTTTTCAATATGCATTGTAAACATTATATTGCCGATAAGTGCAGTACCGCATACAGATAATAATGTCGGAGCAGGCGGAGAACAGTGGAGACGGTGATTACACGCCGACTTCATTAATAAACGATTTTTATATTGCTAAACACGCTGCAGTTTAAGATGATGTTGTAAATGATTGGGAAATTGTAAAAATCGACCAAGGTTTCTTATTTTCGCATAAGAAATTTAGCTATGAAACAGCGAGAACCGTTATCATCAAGGATGGCATGTTGATTGAGGTATAAGTATTTCAAATTTTGTTTACCTAAGTCAATTAATGATTGTTCAATCATTGCCATCAAGCAATGATTTCATTTGTCAATAACAGCTAATTGTACACATTTATATCGCCACTACTTTGAAAAATAAATGTTTTCGCAAACCGTTTTCAGTTCATTAATCAACAATTACTGCGAAAATTGAGACTTAGTTATACGTTACTTCCCGGTTATGAACTAAAAAATATTATGAATGTTCATCCAGTGTGGAACATTTATTACAGAAATTATTTTATTACGGAGCATCAATTCTAAATGATACGTTAATTAATTTGAAGTAATATCGAAAAACTAGAGCAGTATTTTTCATCGCCCTACCGAACAATAGTGAAGAGGACAAAGAGTTTTTCCGAGACCAACCTTTTTCTGCCTTTTTCGAGTCACTGCAAGACACCGGCTAAACTGGCTTTGACTTGGAACAGCGTGGAGGGGCGCGAGAGCGAGTGAGTGCGACGAAGAAAGCAGTATGTGCGAGCGAGAGAAAACATCGAAGAGGGGAGCGAAGCTCCGCCTACCGTCTGGACATTATACGTGCCACTTTTTTCTCGCGACTCGTTCATCCTGAGTTCTATATATCGGATTTATATCCTTGACTACCCCCTTCCTCCCTTCAAACGCCACGTCACACTTGCAGAATATATGTTTTTGAAGAATCACTTATAATTATTCACGAATGTTAAATAGTCAATAAACAATTATTTTGCATACATGAAAATAACAACTTTCCTTATTTCATGATAATTTTTATTCAACGAAATTCTAATTATTAATGTTTAGCTAGAATAACGTAAGAACTGGCAATTTCAAAAATTGTCACAACCCAGGAATAAAAAAAAACTATGATTTGCCAAAATTCTGAAAATCTAAAAATCTTTAGATCCTGGAGCATTGAATTCTAGAAATCTGCAAAGGCATTGATAGAAATACAGTGAAATTTTTCGAATCTTACAAATTCTGAAGAAATACTAAAAATAATAGAATTCTATGAAAGAATTGTTTTCTAAAAAATCTGAACAAATAAATACGATCTTGAAAAGTAAAAATTTTTGCGCTTAGTTTAAAGTTAGTTAGTAAAAAGTTAAAAATGTTAAAATACTTATAATCATGGAGACGTAGTTTTCCCAGAAATTTATAAAAGTACTGAAAATCTATCTAAGTTTGGATCCCCACTCAGCGAAAAGCTACCAAAAACGCAACCAGAGGGCAACCGGGGCACTACCAAGACACTCCCATAGAGCTCCCATTCCACTCCTAATGTCACTTATACGACATTTTTTGGTAGTGCCCCGGTAGTAACCTGGTAGCTACCAGGAAGCACCCAGGAGGTTCCCAGGTAGCATCCGCGTTGAAAATTAAAAAAAAAATAAATTTAATCATAAACAGTGCTGATGAGCAATTATAGTATTTGCTGTATGCAACAATAAAAAAAATTCAACAAAAAAATCTTCTATCCTATAAAAGCAAAACCTGATTCTTTGTCACGGCATCGAATCCATACCGTTCAACGGATCGTCACGAAATCTTTTGTGTTAGATTCGTAAAAGCTCAAGGAAGGTTTTCGTATATAGTTTGTCGTAGTACAACCCCACCCACGCACTCACCCACGCACTAACTGTATCTTTTTAACAGCTGAACTGAATTCTATGAACTCTTAAATATTATATTCGTTAAATCTCATAAATACGGTTTACATTTGAGGGGTTATAATTCGAAACCAGCTAACCCTCAATTTTTCCGAAATTCATTTTTTTACATTTCTGAAATCTCTGTTATAGGTCACATATTATTCCATAAGTGAAGCTTGAAAGAAAGTTTTTTTTCCATTTATAAAAATTGTGTGAAAACCTCCAAAAAGGTATCCCCGAGGTCCGATAATTCAAAACCGGCTAACCCCATACAGGTTCTTATGGAAAATCTGGTTTTCTATCAATGTCTCCACGGTTTTTGGAAATACATTGAACTTAAATCGATATCTATTGTCTCGAGGTGAGACTAGACGCTTTTGTGGAGATATTTTTGGGTGATTATAGTATATTTTGTAACTAGGACCTAAGGCGTGGCTTTTTGGGCGAGGGCCAATTTATCTGCCAAGGCGTAGCCGAGGCTGATAAATTGGTCCGAGAACAAAGCCACGCCTCAGGTCCGACAAAATACGCACAAAAAGGTGCTTCTCGCACCTGAAAATCAACACGAAGGGGTGCATTTCCGACACGGCGCACCGCGCCGTCTGTCGGAAACAAAACTACTCCTAGGTAATAAAAATCAAAAACACGCATTGAAACTCACCGTCTGTCGGTAATAAAAACTACCCCTAGGTAATAAAAATCAAAAACACGTATTAAAACGCGACGCCTACATCGAAATGAATCGCCGGTCGGAAATGCATGTCCCTTGTGTTTGTTTTCAGGTGCAAGAAGCATCTTTTTTGTGCGTGTTTTGCAAAAAAATTAATAAATGCGATAATCAGCACCTGATGGGTTCATTGATATCTGTAGCAGCTGAAACCACAATGTCGCACTAAGGCATTAATAATTCCTATGGTGTTGTTTGATCACGAATGAACTTTAGTTAAGTATTTTTTGAATCTCCATAGTTATATAATCATAATTAACAGAAAATTGACGATATTAAGTGCAAGGTGGATTCGAGTGACGCAGACTAGGAGAGTCCAGGTCAAAAGATATTTTGATGACGGAAAATTTGAAGTTTTCACAGTTTGGAAACGAAGAAAAGGGATCGTATATTTCTCGAAATGTATAATATATAAGTATTGTAAAATGTATTTCATGAAAAATAACCAGTATTGTATAGTATTGCTATATATAAATATGTATTAAGGACGAAGTATCGGAAAGAGAAATAGGCGGGACTATGGCCGCTCGCTTCCCCCCTCGCCTCCCAAACTCGCCGTATATGCTGAATGTCAAAATCATGCCTAATTATTAGCCATAATGACGCTCGCACCGTTCCTTTAATTTACTCAAAAATGGGATATATCAGTAGCTCATTATAGGGGCTATGCGCTAATATGCAATTTGACGGGTCAAGTCGCGAAATTAGGCAATTACAGCCCTATTTACTCGAATCCCACGATCTGTACTGTAGCCATAATCACGCTCGCACCGTTGCAAAAATGCACAAAAAAATGTTCAATATCGGTAGATATTGATAAGGGCTATGCGCTAAAATAAAATTTGTCGGTGCAAGACACGAAATTACGCAATTACAGCACTAATTACGCGACGAGTCCCGCGACCTGTCACTTTAGCCATAATCACGCTCACACCATTCTGCACATTCACTGGAAAAGGGTAAATATGAGTAGCTCTTGGTTAGAGCTATGCGCTAATTATCATTTGCGCGGGTCAAGTCGCGAAATTACAACT
>JAPYZL010125901.1:0-12540 GCA_030522825.1 Platygaster orseoliae
TTATTATTATTATTATTATTATTATTATTATTATTATTATTATTATTATTATTATTATTATTATTATTATTATTATTATTATTATTGTTAATATTATTATTATTAATTTTCGTGTGATCAACTTTATAAGTAAGGAACTTTCGAAATTCGTATGTTATACAAAAACTTCGTTACAATTATGAAGAAAAAAACAAGAAATAATAAAATGATAAAACACATTATTTTTTTGCATGTTATTCTGAAAAATCATGTACAAATTAATTTAATGTGCTAGAAGTCACTTGATCGAGCAGTTTGGTTTTCTGCTTCCGTTTTTTTATAAAAAATAATGTAATAACTAAGTAAAAGTAGATTAGTTATTATTTACGTTAACAAATATAACATAATATTGTTATATTGAATTGAAAAATGAGTAAAAAAATTGAATATTTCATCAATGACTAATGAATAAAACAATCAAAATGCTGAAAACTCATTGCATTGATAATTTTTCTCAAAATAAGAGAATTCACGTTTTTTGAAAACGTTAGTATAAAACTAGTCATATTTACATATTGTAAATTTATTTTATTTTCGTATATTTAAAAACTGAAAAATCAATATACATATAATATTAAATTTCTTCCTACAGTTTCGTGAATTCTTATGTGATCAACTTTATTTCATAGAATACTACAAACCACTGTGTAATAAAAAATCAAAACCGACACGTTTCTTAACCTTTCAGGTATTTTTGAAAATTTTTCTTCCAGAATAAAAAAGATTGCTGCAATTATTACACTGGAACTTTTTGTATTGTATCGTACGTAAAAAAAAAGTATATTCCAATTACTATAATATTCCCAGTTCACAGATATGATTAAAAACTTCAAATGAAATATGACAATGATTGGACTGATTCTCATAAATCTCAAAACTATTTGAAAATAACTATAATAAAAAACAAAAGTTGGAGAAAGACATGAAAAAGCGATTCGATCAGTTTTATTTTTTCACAACAAATTTATTATATACATTTGAAAACAAATACATTACGAATTGCAGTATAAAAAGAAAATGTCAAATAGTATAAATAATGTTTGCAATTCACTATAGTATCTTCCATTTTTTTCTTTATCCTGAATTGGCTACAGTAAACTTTCGTTTATTCCAACGCTCGCTTATTCCAACGATCGTGTATTCCAACTCGTTTCCGCTCGGTTATTCCAACTAGCCATGCCCCTCCACCTCTCACCACTTTCCCTGTGCGGCCTATCCCGCGTGACGTGAAATTGTGTGCGTCGTGCGTGCTCTGACGTGCTCACAGTTACGCGATCTCGCACACGAGACTGTTCATTGGTTGCCCCGCGTGGCGACATATCCAATGAGAGTTACTGACAAAGACATGCGGTAGAGGTGGGAGCCCCTCCAGAGTTGGAATAACCGAATGTTTACGTTTCGTGGTGGTTGGAATAAACGAAAGTTTACTGTATTTCTCTTACAGCTTCAAAGAAATAATACCTACAAGTTTTTTTAACATTCAATTGCAATAATTTCTAATGTTTCATAATTCCCTTCAACCATTCACATCACACTACAAACATTTTCCCCATGCAAACACTTTTACTCCAACACTCAATCGATAAATCGCGTCATGAGAAATTTTTTCTACACTTTTTACCGTAACGTAAATAATCATCCATTCATTATTATGTAAGATAATAAAACAGCTCAAGTTATTTCGAAACACTTCATCACACATTTTATCTCGCGTCTGCGGGATGACAATTTTATGAGGTCCGCGGTGGACCGTTGAAACAATTTTCCAGCGGGAAAATTATTGCGCAGAGGTAGAAAATTACACCGCATTTTTCTCTCACGAGTGAAAATCCAGGAGAAAATATGATGGAATATCAGGGAAAGCCGTATACGAGCTCGGGAAACTCCCGCTCCATCAACAAAATTTTCCAGCGGTCAAAAGGTTCTTGGAATTAAATTTTTATCCCTTCCAGTCGCTCCTGCTTCCCTCGCTTCCACTCTTTCCAATTGCGAATAATGAAGCCGTTGGTACGTATAAAGTTGCACTTGGCGCATGCGATCGGGCAAAAATGTTGCCCGCCCGGGACCCGCTGCTTAGCCGGCAGATAAACGATTACACGTGGCTCGTAAAGTTCATCCATTCGTGGGATTACAGCTCCCTGACATACGTAATGCCGCGTGTAAATGTCCCGACGCAATGCGTCATATCGTAAATTCACATCAGCGATCTTGCGGAAACTCGCGCTTTTGTTACGGGAAATCCGAGCAAGATCGGGGATCACCCATTAACGAAATTACCGGAAATCGTTCTGGAAGCTCGAGATACTGGAAACGTCGGGAAATTTCGTTTATTAGAAAAAAGTTGTTTAGTTCCGAGTTAGGTTCAAGCGTGAAATGTCAGACATTTGCAAATGTTTTATCTTGTTACTGAGTTTTTAATGTCCATGTTTTCTGCAGAGATGTTTGAGTGCATTCTTTTTTGTGAGATTTTCATTTTGGTCTGTTATTTAGTAATTAGTAATAAATAATAAATTAGTATTAGTAATTATTTTATAAAACTAATTAGTAAAAAGTATTCTATTTTTAAAAAATTTCAATAAATAATTTTTTTGAACATAATATAGTATAACTACATTGAGTTTCAACACATTTTTCTTTATAATACAGTGAGTATAATATAGTGAGTATAAAAATTCACTCACTAATGATAAGAATAAAACCTTTTTTTTTAATTCTTATTCATATCACTTTATTTATACTCTAAAGATGATTTTCATCAATTTTTATAGAATTTCTTTAACGAACAGTGCTAAAACATTATAAACCATGACATTATGGATTGGATCCTTGATTTTATCCAAGTGATAAATTTTCACGTATGTACCTCTCAAATTATATAAAAATATATGTCGAAAAATAACAATAAAAAAAAATTTACTTTAAGTGGGAATCTTTTCGTGAACTTTCAAATAAAAGTTATAAAAAAAATAGTCATATGAAAAACAAATGCTACTTAAATTTTTATTTTTCGAGTCAATTTTGTAATTATTTGTATACTGATTTTTCTTTATTATCCATTGTCGCTATCATTTTTGTAGTGGAATTATTTTCTTTATTTATAATTCCAGCACAATTTCAACCAGATTAATTATTATTATTATTGTTTAGCTGGATTCAATTTTTTTTATTTCGATGATTTTATAGTGTAAATTATTGTTGTAACATATTCATTATATAATTCTCATAAATAATTACTATTTGTAATTTCTGTAATTTAAAAGTTTTTTATAAAACTAAAAATCCATCAATTTGAATCAATTTTGGTACAAATTCCATTACTAATTCAACTGGAAACCCAATAACATTTCAAAAATAGTATTCCATTTAAATTTTCATAATAACAAACTAACAAATTTCACTTGATATCCTGTTCCATTTTCAAGTAGTATTTCATTTTTATTTTATATGTGAATATCAATTCGATTTTCCGAATTAAATAATATTTAACGTTTTTGATATGGAATACTCTATATATATATATATATATATATATATATAAACTTGAACAACACAAAAGTTTAAAGTAGTACGATGAATCCCGGTCATTTTCCCGAATCCAAGTTCCCGAACAGTCATTTTCCTGAATGACTATTTTCCCGAAATGTCATCATTCCGAACGTATTATTTCCCAAACTTCCATTTTCCCGAAAGTATTTTTCTCCGAACGACAATTTTCCCGAAAGTATTCATTTCCGAATTTCGGTTGGGATTTCACTCTTATTTCAATTCTATACATTTGTGAATTTCATAACAAGAGTCTTCAATAAAAAGAGTTATGGTAAAAGTTTTCAATTTAAAGATGGTGAATTTTATTTTATTTCAAAATTAAAAAATTCTAAATTTAAAATCTTATTTTAAATTAATTCAAAATTATAATTTACAAAATTTATTTATTAATCAAAAATTATTATTACAATTTTGAAATTTTAAAATCGTAAATGCGAAACCATGGCATTTCTAGACATTAGGCTGATAGGAAAATTTCCCACTCGAGAAAATTAAAAACTCTTCAGGAAAATGGATTCGGGAAAAATACCGTTCGGGAAAATGGTTTTTCGGGAACATGGCCGTTCGAAAAAAGACCTTTCGGGAAAACGGTTTTCAGGAAAATGACCGTTCGGAAAAAAGGCTGTTCGGGAAAAGGGATTCAGGAAAATGGTTGGCAACGCAGTACGATACACAAAATAATTCTGAAAATAACATTTTTTTCTTGTATCTACACTTTTATTAAGTTTTCAATTAGTATTCTTGAAAATTTGGAATACTCAAGTATTTATTGTTATGAAAATTTTCCAGACCATACTAAAAATGTACCATAGCAAATTTATGGACTATTGATATTTTCTTGAACAACCAAATACAGAGAAAAAAATGTCACCGAAAAAACTCGAAAAAACTGTAACAAACTCATGCCAACATTCGCTCTGTTTTAAAAATCAATTTGGCCAACGTTATCTGCAACTACCGACAATTTGTCAGCGCCGAATTTCCGAACAAACGTTGCCAACATATTCACGATAGCGAATGATTATTCAGCACAATTCGCTCTTTTCACGCAACCGGAGCAAAGATTTTTCAACCGGAATTCCCCGGACGAGATAAATTTCAAATTTTTCAGCTTGTACTTGAACTTTCATTCGTATTCGCTCCATTTTAGATAGTTTATGGCGAAACTTTTATTGTTACACGTCCTATTCCTTTTTTTTCTTTTAGCGACGAGCGTAATATGCAATGTCGCGGAATGTGACACATCGCTAACGCGCTTGATCGTTGTCGTCCAATTAAACTCACCAGGTTCGAATTCGAGGTAATGTTATTTAGCGATTGGCGCTGCGTCGTTGACGTAAAACCTCAGCTTTACCGGCACTTTCGTACCGTCCAAAAATCATTCACGCCCGCGTTCGCACCCTGTAAATTGCAGCGGCCTTTGCAATTTTCCATTCTATTTGCGACGCGAAATTTTCAGTTGATCGAATTAAACTACACGGATTCGCGGTTCACGTGCCGACAAATAGGATGGTACGATAATTGGAGCGCGAAGAGGAAATAAGGGTCTGAGTGTTATTTTGGTGAAGGCAATTTTATCGTGTAGGGATATTAAGAAATGAGCTTTAATTAGATGAAGCTTAGTAATAGAGATGCAAAAAAAAATTCAAAAAATTAGAGGTTTTTCGAGATGAGGATTGTTGAGTGAAAAGTAATTGAAACTCAAGCGAAAGGGGAAGAAGGGATACATTAGCATATTTGTTTAACATATACAGGGTGCACCAAAATCACCGTACCAAAAAGAAATCCAGTATTACTTTTTGAATTTCGAGTCGAAAAATCCTGAACCACTTTTTTCAAAACTCAAAATTAAAAAAGTTATTCAAGTTTCAAATTTAAAAAATAAACGCGCTCTTAGGAGGAGTGGGGATAAAAACCACATACCAAAATTTTCCTAAATTTTTTCCATATTTTTCTAAGTCAAAAAGTCCTGTGTCATTTTTTACAAAACTCAAAACCAAAAAAATATTCTAGCTAGAAGTTTCAACCAATCAGATTTCTTAGATTTCTAGCTCGAACATATTTTTTGATTTTGAGTTTTGTTAAAAATGGCAAAGGACTTTTCGATTCAAAAAAATATGAAGAAAATTTGAGTAATGTTTGGTCCGTGGGTTTTATCAACATTTGTTGAAAAAGCGCATTTATTGTTTCAATTTCAAAATTGAATAGCTTTTTTATTTTTGAGTTTTGTGAAAAATGGCAAAGGACTTTTCGACTCAAAATTCAATAAGGAATATTAGATTTTTTTGGTACGGGGATTTCGGTACACCCTGTATAATACAATATGACGTTTTTTTTTCTCATTTTTTATAAAAATCTAAATAACTCAAGAAGTATGAGGAACATTATGAAAAATTTTGATGAAGTGCACAAATATTTATAAATTAAGTTTGTTAAGTTTAAGTAAGTTCCTGGTAGTTGTGAAACGTTAAGAATTGAGTGTACATAAAAAATTTTTTTTTAAGATTGACAATAATTTTGAAAAAAATTGTAGATTTTACCAAATTTTACTGGATTTTAGAGGTTGTGGAATACTTTGGCAATTTTCGAAAACTGCAAAAACAAGATATTGTTATAAACATTATAAAATATAGTAATATGTTATGTCGTACAGAGTTGGTCGAAAATTTTGGGAATTTAAACAACAATCTACAAATTCCACATTTTTGAAAATTAAAAAACATTGAAAATCTTTTACCATGTCAATACTGACCATGTCCATCTGAAATTCGTAAATTGGAAATATTTTATACAGATTATTATAATTTAGTAGATTTTAGAAAATTTGGAAGATATCATAACACTGCAGAAACTGAATACTATTTTGGAAAATTTTACGAATAAAAAAAAACATTTTATCGTACAGAGATAACTCCGAAAATTTCACATATATATTGAAAAATGAAGAGAACGTTTAATATTTTGAATACAATCAATAATTCGAAAAAATACAGGAAATTCTGTTATATATCAAGAGATGTAACTAAAATCTGTTAATTCTAGACTCTAATGAAAATTATCCATTATTTACAAATTGTTCAAAGTTGAAAAATGTTGGATCGTACGTAGATCGTTGATAATTGTGAAAATTACAATGTATTTCTTATACTGTTGATAATCATAAAAAATTTTATTACATCGACAATTGAAAAAATATGTGAGTAATTAGAAAAATCCAATAATTTGTTTCACGCAAAAGAAAAACAAAAAATTTTGTAAATTGTAGAAAATTTTGGGAATTTTTCGTACATTCACAGAAACTGAATGTACTTTTTCACATTTAAAAAAATCGAAAATTGTTCGTCGTGCAGGGTTGGTCAATAATTTTGAAGTTTCCAATGAATGTATCTTTTAGAAAAATTCAAATACATCGAAATTTTAAAGGTTTTCAATATTTATGAGGTAACGAAACAATCAGCAAAGGTACAGAAAATGTTGATAAATTTCGTTAATTGTTAAATGTTTTGAAAATTCATATAAACAACAGGAACTATGAAGCATACATAATAATTTTCGAAAAATGAAAAAATTTTTATCGTATAGAGATCGTTGATAATGTTAAAAATTTTACAGAAATAAAATTTTATTTAGCAGATCACAAAATAAAAAAAAACATAATATAATCAACAGACATTCTTTTATTTTTTCTGGATTCTACTGCTATGTTCATCAAACATTCATTTCATTTATATTTCGAGTTGATGCAAAATAAAATTTGCTTTTCAAACGATAAAAAAAACCTTTTTTTAGGGTACATTACTTTTTTTGAATTAGTGTTTTTAACACAACTTTTTTTTGTCGACACCCATTTCCCTACTCCAAAAACCTGATATTTTTTACGATCTTTTCTAGCATCTCTCTTTAACACCTAATTTGAGAGATCTCATGATTTTCGTATTACTGTTTATTTAAGTACCAGTTATCTTCTAAAAACAAAAACAAAATTAATTCCAAGATTTCTAACTCCTCCAAATTTTTTCTCACGTGATAACTGCATTTCAAGTGGAATCGGTGGAATCTGATAAATGGCTACTTTTCCGCTTCATATGCATTTAACGTTCGCTGCCGCAGCGTGCAACTCGCGCCTGGCTTTTTTCCTCGCCCCAAACGTGTTCCCGATAAGGCGCCTTTTTCCGATATGCCGACGTGCACGTGTACGCTGTTTATAAGTGTATAATTTAATCGAGCGCAAGGTAAGATTCCCTTTTCATGATTTACGAGGCGGAAGATTAATCGGCTGCTCCCGTCTCAATCCAAAATCATCCGAGCGCGAAATAGACAACCAAAGCTTCCTCTTTTTCATTTTTATCACCCAAGATTAGTTTTTCAATTTACATATCAGCCCTTCAGTTCAATTAAGATATCGCTCGATTTTGGACTTTTATCTGGTACCGAAGGAAGCCTGTGGTTGTCGATCACTTTAAAGTACAAATTTTAATGAAGAATCTTGCGAGATTGCTTGGTACAAGCATTTTAAAAAGTGGAGATTTCAAAAGGAAGTGTACGATTAACATTAATTAATCGAAAAACAAATACAAGAAGTTACTGTAGAAATTATTCGATTCAGGTTTTGCTTTCATTTTGTATATATTATCTTTCTTGATAAGATATTGATAGAAGTTCACTATTATAGGAATGATTCAAATATATAACTAAAGGTAATAATAATTAGGTAATAATCTTGCAATACGAATTATTGAAAAAGTCAAAAAACAGACTTTGAGAACGACTTAGAATTTTTACAGTCAAAAAACTAAATCTAAAATAATCAAACTACCCCACAAATTCTCTCAGTAATAGTATTTCCAATTAGAATATAGTGTAGTAATATATCCAATAATATGCTTCATGTTCAAATTGACGCTGCAGCAATTACCACCCCTGTCTGAACTTTATTCTCGAGGGAGAGTTTCTCTCACATTGCATAATAAAAACAATTCTTTATTCAACGAAAAAACCAGCTCAAGAAACATCGAACAATTATTTTAATCAAGTTCTTTTTCACTGAAAATGAAACTCAATCCAGGAAAAAGGCGATTCATTTAGTCAGAGAAAGCAAGGAATCGATTTCAAGCTGAGGAAAATTGTTGAACAAAAACGGTACGATGAAATATAATAAAATACGGCGCTCTTTGAACGGATCGATACTGAGAAAATTTGATTACATTACAAAATTGTTGCACTCTACTCGGGAAAACAAATCATTCAGGAACCAATTTATGAAATCACTGGTCTAGTAATTGGAAACGCATTAAGCTTTTCATTTAGAGCATCCATTTTCCAGTGCGGTAAAACGTTATAACCCGATATAAGCAATACGAAGCGCCGCACATTCCAAAGGTGTCGTTGTCGCAAAGGAGCTACACATAAAGAGTTATATTGATTTCCTGGGGTACATTTTCCAAGAGGTATGGAAGGATCGGGAAAACGACCGGAACAAAAGAAATAAAGGGAAGTCCTTTGCTCTGAAGAATTCCTGTGATGTTTTTACAATTGACTCAATAACAATTTCATTTTACCTGAAGTTGTTCAACATTCTTGGTCCCTTTTCATGGACTTTTGCGAGGACTAGTTACGTTCAGGAATGAAAAAAATTACACACGGATACGCCCCCCCCCCTCCCCTTAATGAATAATTCTATGAAATATCAGAGTTCCGAGTTTTGAAATGTTTTTTCTGAGAGTTTTAGGATTCTGGATTCTGTCAGTGCAGAATTAGGGGGTGAAAATGTCAAACTCATGCGTTTTCTTCTCAACCACAGTTCATCAAAAAGCGTCTTATGAAGTCAATATTTTCGATGGCAGCGAAAGTTGCGGCGACGAAAGGGCTTTTTCAGCCGCGTCTCCGAGCACGTCGCCGAAACGAGCAACGCGAAACAAGGCCGCATTTTCTGCACGTTACTTTTTTGTCGGCTAAAGCCCCGTGTCATCTGGCGTTCTGTACGCATGAGCGGTCCCAACGACGATTCCAAAGGGATGCGCCGAGCTCGCTCGAAAATCAAAGACTAGCATGTAAAGCCCCACTCGAAGGCACTCGAGTGTTGGCCCCGCTCGTAAAAGCCCGACGTTTTCAGATCGATCTCCGGGGCACCGCATTCGCAAAGTCCACAGGACCGGGGCCATCCGGGACGCAGTTCCATTTGAAATACTCGACCCAACCGGGAACTTGCATACGAGAAAATGGCTTTCCTTGTAAAAAACGACATGTTTTCTTAATACTTGTTAGTTCTGGCGCCTAAAACTCCACGAAACTGTCATAAATGTAAATGAACTTGGAACGAATTTTGTGTACATGAAACTGGTACCATGGCTCGATACGAAAACTATGGATCAATTAAATAAAGAAATTTCTATGGCATGGAAGGAGCTTTTAAACAGTAGCAGATGTAGGTTTTCGTTTGTGGGAGGGACTAAAAGACGGTAATTACAAATTTCAAGATTCTAGTCGTTTTCTACATTTTAGTAAGTCAACCTTGTTTTAAGGTGCAACAAAATTAAAGTTTGACTTCAAATTCAAATGTTATTCTAAATTAAATCCATGATCAAATTTGAACTCCACGAAATTGTCATAAATGTAAATGAACTTGTAACGAATTTTGTGTACATGAAACTGGTACCATGGTTTGATACGAAAACTGAGGATCAATTAAGTAAATAAAATTTTTATGGCATTGAAAGAGCTTTTAAACAGCAGCAGATGTAGGTTTTCGTTTGTGGGAGAGACGGGAAGACGGTAATTACAAATTTCATGATTCTAGTCATTTTATAAATTTTAGTGAGTCAATCTTATTTTAAGGTGCAACAAAGTTAAAGCTCAACTTGATATTCAAATATTATCTTAAATTAAGTTCATGATAAAATTTATTTTCAAGCAAGCAGGTCTTAAATCAAAGGAATATTGTTTAAATCAAGAATGATTTTTTTGAATTATGTATTATTTTCTTAATTTTGTTTTGCCTATTTCTTTCTGAATCCATGATTAAAGAATTTTGAATGAAATAGTTTTAAGATTCCTGAATTCCACTTAATAAAATTGTGGCTTTCTAATATTTATACTTTGAAATGCAAAACTCTAAAAGACGTATTCTGAGGAATTCAGAATCTATAAATTTTTGAATAAGTGTAGGATTTTTAAACTTGAAACTCTGAAATTTTACACATAATATGTGATGAAACCAATAAAATATGTGTTTTTTTCTTTTCGCTCGAATTTCAGTCGTTTGGTCGCAGGGAATTTTTAAAATATTTGAAGTGAAGTTCATTTTTTTTCTGCATAATTCAAGATTTTATTGTATAGTTCAATTTTTTATTCTGTAGGTAAAGTTTTATTTTGAGAGAAAAAAGTTTTCAGTTTCATTTTTTTAAAAACCTTTTTTTTTATTCATTATTTACATGCAAAATGATATAATTTGTTGACTAAAAAGATTTTGTGCCGCTTTCATTTCTTTATTCTTTTTAATTCTTAAATAAGACATCAAAATTACGAATAAAAATAATAATTATAATAAGTTGTACTTTCATTCCAATACATTGCATTTTTCAATCAACAAACTTTGTCTTAAAGTTATCAAAATACATATTGTTTATTTTACTAACTAACAAAAAGTTAATAAAAAAAAGTTTGAAATTGTCAAAATTAATATACAGAAAATATGTAATTTTTTTTACGATTATAAGTCATATTTGTTCAGAAAATTAAATTCAGGATTCTCTTTTGAAATGACTCTGTAACTACATTTTTGGACTAGCATTTCGAACTTTCATCAAAATTTTGATCGAGTTGTTGAAATAGTAACAGCAATTAACATGTGGCAGTTAAACAACACTTTGAGCCACTATTTAAAAAACAATCAATGACAAAACAACTAAATTTAAGCAAAAAGAACAAATACATTTATTTTTAATCCTTTATTGAATATAAATAAAATATCCTATAAAAATGAATAACATGCACGATTTGACATGAAATCACCCAATCTGTTTGAGTTAGGTTAAGGACGTGAGAAATGAACAATCTCTCCGTGTGATACATGATCAGGAATTTCTTAAATCCATACCTCTCTTATGCATATACGATCCCATTTGATCGTGAATGATTATACGGTTTCACGTAGATTTACAAAATAATGCTGATAAAAAAATTCTCTAGGCATCGAAAATTATTAGCTGTTATAGCCGTTCATTACGACAATCTATTGGGCGTTCTAGAAAGTAACGAGAAATCCAATTATCAAACTGCCAATTTTACATTTTTTTTCCTTCACGCTTTGCGGCGCGGCCGCAAAATGTTATTTTGATCTGCGAGCGTGCGAAGGCGTAGACTTTGATCGAAACGAGAAGTATGCAACAAGGGCGCAATTCGTGCGCATTTATGTAAATAAGTTTCAAATCTCAATGAGCTCGAGATGAAACATGAAGTTGGGTCGTTGGTGAAGTTTGCGGTGACGGCTCGAGAGAGTATAGAATAGAAGCAAGCTTGGGTCGTCGAGCGGGATTTACTTTGCTGGAAATAAAAGAGGTAGAAATGACGGGGAACGTGAATGCCATGTAACGACAATTTACTTGGGACCAACGAGGTCGTTCAAGATGAACTTGCGAAGAAAATTTGGACTTTACGTTAATAGATTTAAGGAATTTTGTAAGTGTTGGGAAGTTTGAAACAGTGATAGTTTTGGTTATAAGATTTCTATTTGAATATTTTGGAGAGAGAATCAGATGAATGATCTGGTTAACATACAAATAGTATAGTGCTGCGAGGCGAAGCCGAGGACCATAATCACACAATCGGAAAATGTATTTATGTTCTGTACTGTAAAAATCCAGGTAAAAATGAGTAGATATCTGGAGATCTACAATAGATCTCTGGATATCTGTAGGAGATCTTTAGATATCTACTATAGATGTCTATAGATCTCTT
>JAPYZL010125926.1:0-22036 GCA_030522825.1 Platygaster orseoliae
GCCTTATCATTAGTTTTGTGTTTCAGATCGATCCTGAGGTAGCAGGCTGTACGCAGTTTTATTATTCCACGCGCACCTCACCTTAAACAGAACGTCACCGCAGGCGCCATTTTGTTTGTTTCGTCTTGAAAAAATTTGTAAATGATGACGAAAATATAAGCTTTTTAAATCCTAAAACTGTTTTTTTTTCTATGTTTTTTAATTGGCCCATAAAAAAATACCAAATATTGCTTACTTTTTGGTCATTTGAATGAGAACCTCCCCTTAACTAAAAAAATCCAATAAAATAAGTTTATGTTTTTTACATCATATCATTATTCATGTTTTCATGAATTCGAACACATTTATTCGAATTTCTTATAATTTCACCTTTTTCAAATCAGGGATAATGGGATTTCATTATTAGTAAGAATTTATTTATTGGTAAATTCTCAGCCGAACGAAAACAAGAATTTTTCATAATTCTAAGTGAAACAATTACTCAACATTTGTTAAAAGTTTCTCTGTCAAGTGCCTCATGACTGTCCATTATTTTCAGTAATTTTTTATATTTTTCTATAAGAGTACTTTTTTCATATCATGTAGTTTAGAATTATTTCCAATGATGTTCTATTGAAACTCGCAGTAAGATTAGTTTACCATAATAAACAATTAAATCTCATATTGTTCTACACTGAGAGAACGATTTATTGACATTTAATATATATTTATTTGGATAAGAGCAAATAAATATTGTTTTGTCTCAAAAAAATACACGTTCGATGAAATAAAATTTGTTAACTGTTAACAAATCAGAATTGTAACGGACTGTTCCAAGATATGAATTGTTAACAGTTAACAAACTTTATTTCATTGAACTTGTATTTTTTTGAGACGAAACAATATTTATTTGCTCATATCCAAATAAATATTTATTAACTATCAATAAATTGTTCTCACAGTGTAAATCCACCATATTTTCCACTGATTTTCCATAATTCATCATGATATTACCTTTTTGTCTTTCATTTTTCACATTTATCTATAAGCCGCAATATGAAAAAAATTTTTTTTCTTTCCTTAATGTTCACCTATGTTTACTTATACTTTATTATGAAGACGTGTATGACTTTTATTTATTCCTTGTGATTAACTGTAGTTGCTCATAATTTATTTTACACGATTTCATGCATTTTTTCATAATTTATTTTTTGATTATTAGTAGCATACTCGTACTACTATTACACAGACCCACAAAGAAACAAAAGTGTCCTGTACTTGTGATGAGACAGGACTTTTTATATGTATTTGGCATCGCTGAATCCGAATCCGAGGTCAGATGTAGGGGTTTCCCACTGAACTTACGACAAAAGAGTGAAAAACCCCATTTTTTATGTTTTTTGCTCTCGTAAAAAAAAAGAAAAATTTCACAAAATATTTGATTTTAAATTCGAATTCCTAAGATAAAAAAACATAAATAAATATTTTTTTATTATTTTTTTAACTTGAAATTCAGCACTGGGAGGGCGTTGAAAACTGTAAAGAAACCATAGCTACTGCAAATGCGATAGGTCGAGTATTGAAACTAAAATTTGTTTATGTTTATGTACCTTGAAAGTTATAACACAGTAAAGGTTATTGTTTTCAGTTAATATGAATATATATGTTTGATTTCAAATACGAAATTTCATCCAATTTCGAAATCGTAAGTAAAAAAATTTGTTTTCAACTATTAATTAATTGTAACCTTATAATGACCTTGAAAATCATAGAGAGCTCAAGGTTATTGCTCTAGGTAGGTCAGTATGTACTTATCTATAAAAAACAAAAATATTTGTATTCATATTTTTACATAAACATAAAAAAATTTCAGTTTCAATACTTGACCTATCGCATTTGCAGTAGCTATTGTTTCTTTATAGTTTTCAACGTCCTCCCAGTGCCAAATTTCAAGTTAAATAAATAATAAAAAATGTTTATCTTCTTTTTTTATCTCAGGAATTCGAATATGAGATCGAATATTTTGTACAATTTTTTTTTTTTGATGAGAGCTACCGTTACAAAAAACATTAAAAAATGAGGTTTTCCGCTTTTTTCTCGTAAGTTCACTGGGAAACCCCTACGTTTGACCTTGGATTCGGATTCAGCGATGCCAAATACGTATAAAAAGTCCTGTCTCATCAAAAGTACAGGACACTTTTGTTTTTTTGTGGGCCTGTGTTATCGTTAATAATTTATTGCATCTCGCATTTTACAAACTTTCCATGAATATTAATATATATTTTCTCTGATTTGACATAATTATTTATTATTGCATTTTATTTGACACACTCATCTACTATTCAAAATAGTTTAAAATTTTTCAATTTTCTTTTTGCTTTCCTATGATCCTTTACACTGTAATTGAATGTAGTCTATGACTCGAAATAACTCCCTGTAATCCATTTTAATTTCTCATAAGTGTTTATAATCGTATATGGTTTTCTGTACCATTTCAATCATTAACTTCTTTTTTTTATTTTATTACTTATAGTAGATAATAGTATTCATTCGAATCGCATTATTATTATTACTTCTTTTTTCACTTTCAGTTGAGATCTATATTTTTAAAGTTCCTTTTTTCTTCGTTTCCAATGTAACTGTCACTTCAATTTATTTCACCCATATTTAATGGATTCCCACAACAATCGCATTAAAAACATTTTATTTACAAAGTTTTTATAAGGTCACTTTATACAAAAATTTTTTTTATAATAATTTAATGAGGTCGGGTTTATAAGAAACAGAATTCTAATAATAAATTTTGATTATTCTTAAAATAGTACAATTTTTTACAAAAATCAAAATCACTATGACAGTGTACGAAGCAATTTACATTGTTGCATATATTTTATGAATACACCTAGTGCATTAAAATAAATACTAAAAATTTTAACGTTTCTTGTGCTACTCAAAGCTATTTATATTAAGTAAGATAGAAAATACACATACCCTGGAATATGTTGATATTTACAATGGGATATATTATCGTTATTTTTCACTCTAGGCATCGTCAGAGACAATTTACTGTAATACCAAAGATAAAATGACTAACAAATTTTTGTTTGTAGTTATCTACTAATTAAAATATTATCGTTTCCTATGGTTAACTTTTCTCTTGAACCTTCAAAAGAATCCAATAGCAAATTCGTATGTGCTTCTGATTGTGCTTCTGCGAATAATTTCCTCACTCGTCACGCTTACGCGAAGACTTAATATTTTGTTAATTAGTCACATAGACATCTGTATAATTTCATTTCAGGTTTTGAAGTTTCATATGCTTTCCTACTTTGACACGACACAAAATGTCAGACGATTATACTCATTATCATAGTGCCTTACTTATATTTTCCCATGATTTCCGAAATTATTTAATCATAACTCGCAGTTCCTACATTTCCAATAATTTCCAGCGAATTCTCACGGTGCCCGAAAGCACTTCCCATTCCATAATTCCCCCTAATTATCCAAGTCCTAAATACAAACGACAATGTCGCATTTCTCGGAGGCTCCAGTTTTCGCGCTGCCGAACGGAATTAATAACCAGCCAGATCGAGGGATAACGGGTCCCTCAGAGGGATATATTCTCTCGAAGGTACTAGAGCGCAAGAAAAGGATCCCGGGCTCGAGGGAGGGAGGAAGAAGCGCGCTCTAAGAGCCGAGCATTCGCTTGATTTATACCAGATGGTAGATAGTGACTCTGGCTGCTTTGCCTCTTTGCCTCCCGAGTATCTTGAGGCTCGGGATATATCTGAGGTCTCGAGATGGACCTCGTAAACCGAGCAGATACCGAGCACCGGGGGTAAAATGAGAAAACAAGAAAAACCGAAGGAGTTTCGCGGGGTAGTGGGGTGGTGGCAGTGGGCGTGGGAGGGGTGAGGAGGGGGGTTAGGAGGAGGGCGAAAAATGGATGAGCCAAGAAGAAGAATGAGCGAGATGATGAATGAAACCACCCAGGGAGATGGATCAAAGGGACTAAAAGGGGCCAGAAAATGTTCGCAATCTTATCCGCTTTGACTTATCGCTTATCGATTGACCCGCGCATTTCCAACGCTGCACATTTTCATTAATGCTCCAGCGTCTTTTCGTTCTTTTACCGCTGGCTCGGCTTCCGACACCGAGAGCGGCCGATATCGCGATGCGTTTTAACGCGCCCGATCCGAGGGAAACCTTGTAACCTCGCGAGGAAAAATATATATGGCGATCGATCAGAGATAAGTGTTACTTGTTACCTGGAGCAGAGTTCGATCGCTGCATTGTGGAAATTCTTGGTTCGACCTCTCGGTGGAGCGTTCCGAGTGTATGGGTTTTCAGGGTTGGTTTTCTGCTTTGTTTGCGTGGCTTGGGTACGTGTATTATGCACTGCGGAAATAGGCGTTCCATGAACCTTCTGGAACGCAACATTTTCCTGTCCGAAATTAATCATGTTTCGTAAGCATAAAGCCTGGATTGTTTTTGAGATTCTCTGCCCTTGCACAACATTGAATAAAATTTCCATGCATCTTTTTTGTACCGTTAAAATCGAGATTCGAATAAGTGAGAGCATGTGTGAATTTATTCGCAAACATTGTTGGTACTCGCAGCCAATGATAAAGTGTATAGATAAATATTGTTTTACGAAAGATTCGATTTCCTTTACAACGCTCAGGCTCGATTATTATTTTCCGATCACCTCTTGCAACATTTTTTCATCAACGACACATGATTGACAGCTGCGGCGTTTGAAAAATATTACCTAGTTTTCGTCGTTTCAATATTTGCAATATTCGCTCTTCAAACTGGAATTTCGACGAAGCCAGTATAACGATCCATCACGTGTTACGTGAGCAACTGCCAACGAATTCCAATCACGTCCCTGGCAATTGTTTATCGGCTGACGAGTTTTCTGTTATCCTAGAATATCAGATTATCAATAAAAAAAATGCTTTCAGAAAGTGAAGTGGATTATCATGGAAGGCGTTATGTAATCAAATGTTGAATTATTGATATCGTATGTATGATTGTTTTTAAATGACACATAAATGTTGAATTTTTATACCTTCTTTTATACCTGATTTTTATATGTTATATATATTTTTATCATATCAAACACACATTCGCCTCCTCAAAACTAGAAAATCCCCTCCGATGAAATTAAGAGATCCCTCGGAGCGCGGAAAATACCTAACGGTAACGCGAAAAATATCTCGTTTGCAAGTTTATCCCTACGCAATGCTGATTCCACATGCTCCAGCTCTGAATCATATCATAACGAGCCCAAGGTCCAGCGTGTATCTAACTGTACACCACGAAACAAGCGGCAAGTGCAGAACGCGAAAAGCGCTCTTCCGGAATTGGATTCCATGAAGCCTTCGCCTTTGGCCACATCATGTCTCGTTTGCGCTGATCGCTGCACTTACCGACACGTCGAAATCGTTTTGAGCTCTCGTACGCGTGAATGTTAACGATGCAGTAGCCCCCGTTGTCCTTCCACATTCTCAGATCCTGTACCGTTTTGCTATATCGCGGTTAACAGGCAGGTAAGAAAAAGTGAAGACCGCAAGGGGTAATGGGGCGAAGGGGGTGGAAGGAGGGGGTCGGGAAGGGGCGCAAAAAACAAAGTAGACGAGAGTATGAGGAGCCTCGTGAGAAGGAGGGAAGAGAAGATGATGGTACTTTAACGCTTACAGGCACGGGAGCAACTTTTTCAGTCTTTAGCACATTTTTCATAGCTTGTTGACGGCTAGTCAATCCTTTTTTTTTTACTTTCTGTCCGTCTGTCTGCTACTGCTGCTGCTTTACTCGTCTTTGTGGCGTTTTGACTTTAAGCACTCTGCGGATCTTGGATGCGGACTTTTGGTATGAAAAGGCTTTTTTCCTTGGCGTACATCTGTTAATAAAAGTTGGTGGAGTGAGAGCTTTATTTGCCCGTTCTGAATCGGGAATATTCGATTTCAAGTAAAATGAATTCAGTTCAGTCGTGAACTCGATCTGAGATTAACCACGTGAGAACCATTTAATCGCACCTCGCATCTGCATATTATTGAGATACACAGGTACTCTGATCGTAACGTACACGCGGCCGGAAAATCAGTTCATCGCACGGGGAAATGTAAAATCCACGTTGTCGGTCATCATGCGTTTTTGAAGGATACGGAAATCGCGTGATGACGTCAAAAATGTTGAGTACAATGGGCACACGCGAGCCGGGACTCAACCGAGATTTGATCTAAGCATTATTCGCTGCCAAGATGAATGACAACTTAATCGTAGTCCTTTTCTTTTAATAGACATGCGATGTAGCATATTTGTTCGAATGCCCCGTCATTGAAAGTAGCGTTTCTATGTCGTGAGCGCTGCCACATTCGGCTTTGTGAAATGCTTGTAATGATGCAGCGATCTTATTATCGCGATTGCTGAGATTATAAATGTTCGATGGGCGATTGCGATGAAGATTAATTGCTTCGGGGAGTGTTGCTGGCACGGAAGTTTTTTTGTGGGCGAGCAAGAAAAAGTAGAGTTATGTTGAGGGATTGTAGGTTGGAATGTATCTAGGCAGAATGGGTTGTTTATTTTTCGTTATTTTGAAATCGACAGTTAATATTTAAAAGAAAAGATATTCAGAAGAATTAATCGTACCATACGTATCTTGAAAATCATACTTTGAGGATTTTTTACTGTGAGACTTTATTCCGAGACTGTAAAAAGATGCTTTACAGCAGCCAAAAAGCGATGTTCGTGACGCGAACACAGTCGGTGATATAATTACGTGCTCACATGTACGCACGTACCGCCGTGTCGCCGTTACCTTTTTCCGCCAAAAGGCGAGGTGCGCGCATTGTGAGATGCGCCATTAAGTAATGCCATGTGATCTCTTTAAGTTGTCGCACCGTTCAACCATTCTTTCTCATTTTCTTGCCCCTTGCTCCTCGAACGTAGGCTCTTTTTACACGCGAGTTTCGGCTACTCGCACGGTCGACGGATGAGAGCGGAACTTAAAAGAATCGCTAATGGTGTCAAAAAAATATGCACGTCACAAACTTCTTCATATTTGAATACGAGAAAAAATAGTTATAAACAAATTGTGTAGAATAACGCTTTTTTACAGGATATATAATCTTTTATCGTTTCCTTCTTACAGGATTGAATTCGAATATTTGTTTGTAAGAGATCTTGAAATAATTTAAATGATTTTTTTTCGGTTGATCTTGATTAATTAATTTAATCGGTTCACGAACTAAATTCTAAATACTTGAATATTTGTGAATGCAAGGCGCCCGTGCATTTATTAAAACGTTATTTTATCTTGAATTGTATAGTAGGAAAAATGATGGAGCAGGACAATTTGTGTTTACGAAGTGAAAGGTTTATTATTTAAATTCTAAAATAAATTATTTCGAATTTTTTTTCTAATTGTTCTTGACACTGATTTTTTAACATCTTATTTACAAAAAAAAAATATCAGATAACAAGACTAAGAATAAAGTTATTGAATATACACGGTGTACTAAAATCCTCTTACCGAAAAAAATCCAATATGTCTTTTTGAATTTCAAGTCGAAAAGTCCTTTGGCACTTTTTATAAAACTCAAAATCAAGAATGTTATTCAAGTTTGAAATTCAAACAATAAACACACTCTTACAAGAGGTGGGGATAAAAACCTTGGACCAAAATTTTCCTAAATTTTCTTCATATTTTTCTGAGTCAAAAAGTCCTTTGTCATTGTTTGCAAAACTCAAAATCAAAAAAGATATTCGAGTTATAAGTTTCAACCAATCAGATTTCTCAGATTTCATACTCAAATATCTATTTTCATTTTGAGTTTTATGAAAAGTGGTAGAGGACTTTTCGACCGAAAAAAATATGAAAAAATAAAATTATTCATAATAATAATTATTATTATAAATAATTATAATTATTAAATTTTAAACTTGAATAATTTTTTCGATTTTGAGTTTTTAAAAAGAGGTGAAGAACTTTTTGATTCGAAATTGAAAAAGGAATATAGGATTTTTTTTGATACTGGGATTTAGGTACACCCTGTATATTTATAGCTTTGGATCCAATGAAAAAAAAATTTAAATTTGGAAATAAGAATTTTTCTACATTGATGTTATGATTGAATTTCATTAGGATAAATAAAATTTCAGGATGATATTTTATCAATCAATCAAAATTTGCAATAGATCAATAGAAATTTTCTTACTCTATTACTCAATTTAAATAAATTTTCATTGGAATGTAGGGATAAAATTATTTTTTTTCCTAATAATATCATGATATTCATTTTTCTGCTACTTCTACATAAATTTCAATTTGCCATTTTGTATTTTATTTATCATTGAACTTTATTTATCATTGGCCATTTTGTATTTTATTTATCACAAAATGTCATTGAACTACATAAGATCAGAAATTTGAAGTGATCAATATTAATTAGTCACTACCAGTGAGGCATTTTATTTATTTATCAAAAATTCGAGTTACGATTCGTTGTTTAGCCATGCGTTTTTTCATCTCCTTTATTACTTTAATTTTTGAATAAAAAATCTGAAAAATCAAGTAAACAATCTGAATCACTATTAAAAATTTTTTGGTATATATATTATAAGATTTAAAATATTGATACATAAATACATATAGTTTATATATAAATCTATGAATTTTCTGAAATAATAGTAATAATTATAACTATTATCATAATTATTTATCAAATAATATTTGGTAGAATATATTTTCATTATTTTTTATATTTTTTACATTTTTACATTATGTGTAATGAATAATGTATATTATTATAATTATATCCGTTATACATAATTTTATAGAAAAATAAATATATATTTTTTTAATATTATGTAAATAATATCTATTGATAAACATGAAAATTAATTATAAAATCGGGAAAAATTTTGATCTCTTTCTCACAGCACTTCACAGTTTTAAATTTCAATTTTCGATTAAAAAATGATCAATTTCTAGGTCATTTACATCTTTTTATAAGAACATTTTTTTCACTGTCCATTTGGTTATGTTCTTGGAAAATTCCAGTAGGTATTGAAAGTATTCATGAAGAATACTAATTACTATTTTTTTTTTTTTTTTCATGTATTATTCTTGAAGTCAATCATATAAAATGTATAGACGCATGTGTAGATACTTATAATATTCTTCATAATATTTTTGAAATATTCTAAGAATTTGTTACGCTACTTGGAGTTTGTGCACAACAAATATAACGATAATTACATTACAACAATAATGATCTCTTAAGTAGTAACTTATTATCTTTTAAACATATTTTTTTACCCTATGTTTTCATGTTACCTCAAACAGTTGGGCGAAATTTGTTTATTTCTCATGATTGCCATAAAAAAATTATATCCTCATCTGCATTTATTAAAAAATTCGCGTATTTAGTAAAAATAACCTTTCTCTACTTTTTTGTACTAATAAAATTTACATTTTCTTTTTATTATTTTTATTTGGCATAATTTTAGTAAAAACTAAAAGCTTTTTTTTCGAGACTTAAGTATCTGTAATTAACATAAATGAAGCCACGAGGCGGATTTGACATCGTGACCTGCGAGCACGTGGAAAAGGAGAGAAAGAGGGGGTAAATGCCACGACGGGTCGTTTCTCTGCTGGTTCACTTCTCCCTTTGATGCCGCGAGATTTGCAGGTCTATTTCACATTCCACGTCGTCTCCTCCGATTTTCCCTCTTTGTCCTTCATCCAAGTTTTCGTGCGCCCCTCGTCAGTCCTGCTCCACCACTTGTCTCATTTCTTAGCGCCTTTGAAAAATCAAAAGATACAATATAAAAGAGAGCGCCGGCACTTGAGTATTACCGGCCCCTTTAACCAAACAATTACTCTAAATCTCGCGATTTTCTTTTTATCGCACGAATGTTGAGTCTGGATTTCATTGAATTAGCGGGCATGAAGTCTGATAAAAAATTTCGGCTTCTCAGGAGTGGCCGGAAGAATTTTTATGGGGAATATGAATGTTTTGTTTTTACAGTATTGATTTTGAGTGTTGTGTTTAAAATGTAAAAAGATAATAGCAGAAGTTAGAAGAAATTTTTTTAATTATTATATGAAAGTTTATGAAATATTTTTTCTTTTTTTTCTAATACAATACGATTATGAAAAAAGGTAGGTCTCTTCTTCAATGGTGCAAATTTTATTTCACGAAAATGGTATAATATATTTCGAATAAGTAATCAACCAAGAAAAAAAAAAGTTCATCAATTTTGATAAGAATTCCTCACATTTGAGGCTGTCAAAAAATGCGATTAATTCAATTTTTTCGGAGCAGAAGAAAATTCGCTTTGTGTACAGCCTGAAAAATACAACGGCTTTTGCTTGAGGTTTCAAAGACATTCTGGCAGCATCGTCGAGAAATCAAATGCCTATAATCAATTAAGCGTCGGTTTTGGTGGCTTTTGCCATTGTGGTGACTATTTGTATTTCAAAGAGTCTCGCCTCGTGGAAGACGAATAGGCATGAGACGTGGGGAAATGCGCTAAAGGCTACTGTCACATTGGCCCCGGCGTCTTTTCTCCCGCCGAGTCGATAAATAGAAACGAGAACCTCGTGGTGTCTGAGGCGCCTGACGAAATTAGCGTCCACGCGGTTCTCGGCGATTTTGGCACGCGCGCGCACGTGCCAAGACGACGCGTCTACCATGGTCGTAACCTTTAGCCACGATGAGCATACTGAAGGATGTGCCACGTTTATATCGACACCGCCGAAAGCATTATCAGAGATTCCCAGTCAATTTTCCGAACGATTATTTTTTCAGTCCATTTTTCCGAAAATAAAATTTCCGAATCCAACTTTTCGGAACGCAGAATGCCGGATAGATCTATTTGACGTATTTTTCAAAAAGGATTTTAAAAAAATTGTGTGATTTTAGTAACAATCTTCAAGAAGTTTTCACCGCAATAAATTAAATAAATAGATAAACCAATAAATTCAAAAAAAAAAACAAAGAAAAAGAAACAAGTAAGCGAATGACGTTCTATTTTTTAAAATTTTTTCCAAGTTAAAAAAAAGAGAACAATACAAAATAATTCTCACAGTCTTGAATGAAAATTCTTGATAAATCTTTTGCTGCAACAGTTTCCATACATTTAACAACATTATCTTTAAAAAACATGAGTCCACCGCGAATATGAAAACAAAATGTGAAAATCTATGATCTTTCCGAGTATATGGAAGCAAAATAACCTTCGCCATTCGCGTGCATCTGAGGCGTTAACATTTCCTCCGCCTCAACAGAACTAACTCTGGTAATTATTCGAACCTCGTTCTCCTACAAATAAACAATGGAGGATTTTCTTACGATCTCGTGAAAAATTTCGAGAACTTATTGACTCGAATGAATCAGGCAATATTCTTTTGTATGCAATGTTGCGCAAGAGTTTTTATTGACTGGAGAATTGAATGTTAATGAGGGTGATAAACAAACAGAATTCAGCATATTTTGCAATGTAATGTATGAAGTGACTTCTTGTGTAGGTTTGGTCGGAAACTTTAGATGTTATCGCTTATTGCACGTATATACAATCGTGAGTTATATTATGGATAAAAGTGTTTCGAAGATTTCGTATGTCTTAATGTATCGTGCATGGACAATTCGTGAGGGGCGTTGTTTGTGGGTGGAAAGTTTAGGTGTTTGAAAGGGTATGGATTAGATCGTTAAATTCGATTTTTTTAAACATAAGTTCATTTGTTTAATGTTTGTCGATTCCAAGAATTAACAATTTTTTAATTGCAGAAGTCACGATTGTTTTTTTTCTAATTTTATCATGTTTGCCATAGTGGAACTGATATGTCAACTTAATTTTTTATAGACAAGTGAATTCGTTTGATACTACTCTAGCCAGAATAAATAAATTCGAAGACATGTATAATGTTTATCACAGCAACATAGTGATTTAATGAAAATGGTGAAAGTGACTGAGTTGTGTGTAAAGTCCGATCGCGAACTAACTCGTGGATTGCACTTCAAAGGCGGTCAGAGGTTTTCTTGCACTGACCACCCATCGAGGAAATTTATTAGAATCTGCTGGCTCGCGATGAATTCACTTGAGTTCACGATTTTGTTTTTTCTATAAATCAGTGTTTGAACTATGGAAATATAGATTGTAGTGTAGTATTCTTACAATATTTGCTTGTGTATGTTGAAATTAATTTAATTTCAAAGACAAAGATAAACAACTAAAAAAGTAGGACTGATTTTTATTACTTTTTTTATACCAAAATCTAGACCCTCATCTTATTAGTAGTTAAACTGAAGATAGATCGATAGAAATAAGACGATTTCTCAAAGCAACATTCAAAAAACGTCACTGCGAATTCAATAATTGCGAGGAAATCCAGTGATGCGAGGACACCGTTGCATACAAACACACGCGCGCCGGTGCTTTCATCGCGGGGTTGACATTTAAATACATTATCATAACAATGTACTCGGTGCCGTCCCTTTACTCGCCCGACTGTGCAAAAGACAACGGTATTCCCCGACCAAAGAAAACGAAGCCCGGTAAATACGTAACCGCAGCTTAAGTCTTTCATCTCTCCATAGTGTAATTCGTTGCCGCCACTAGGAACAATGTATCCAAGTTTTGGCTATTTGCGTTGCGAGAAAAACGCCGAAATTGTCGTTACGTCGCGACGAAGGGCCATAAACGATTTCACTTTGTACCGCGGCCGAGCATTAGCGGTGGAGGAGGCGACCCTTCATTATTTATCCGTCTTTTCATACGCGTGCTTCGCGTTTATTTCTGGAACTGTTCTGGGATTAATGTGCTGAAATTTTTACGAGAAAGATTTAAGGAGACTGAATGAACAGAACTCTGTAGGAAAAGAGAAAATTCGATTGGATCTCATGAATACGTTTGTTTGGAGGGGGAAAGATATTTTATACACTATTATAGTCTTCTGCATTGTTTTAGAACATAGTTATTTTATACTTGCAAAATTTTTCGAATTAAAAGTTTGGTTTTGTTGTCAGTTCGGAAATAAAATAGAACTTTTCACTATCTGAAGTAAACAATCTATATATAGCAAAAAGCAAAAGAACGTGCATTAGTTACTTAAATGAAGAACATTATTGTTGTTTATAAAATAATTGAATCTCAACCGTTCCTCACCAGTTGTCTGGTAAGCATTTATTATAAAAACCCTATAGTTCCCAGTAACTGAAAATTTCCCGGTTATTGGACACTGTAACTGTAACGATCTAACTTAACCTAACCTAACCAACATAACACAACGCATGTCGAGGTATGTCAAGACACTTTGTAAGATACATATTAAGGCACTATTGAAGACACTGTTAGGACAGTGTTCAAGACAGTTGTAAGACACTATTTAGACAGTTGACAGTTGTAATACGCTGTTCAAGACACTTTGCCAGACAGTTGCAAGACACTTTTCAAGACATATTGCAAGATAATTGTAAAACACTATAAAGACAGTGTTCAAGACAGTTGTAAGACAGTGTTCAAGACATATTGCAAGATAATTGTAAAACACTATAAAGACAGTGTTCAAGACAGTTGTAAGACAGTGTTCAAGACAGTTGTAAGACACTGTTTAAGATAGTTGTAAGACAGTGTTCAAGACAGTTGTAAGACACTGTTTAAGATAGTTGTAAGACAGTGTTCAAGACAGTTGTAAGACACTGTTTGAGACAGTTGTAAGACACTGTTTAAGACAGTTGTAAGACAGTGTTCAAGACAGTTGTAAGCCATTGTTAAGACAGTGTTCAAAACAGTTGTAAGACACTGTTAAGACAGTGTTCCAGACAATTGTAAGACACTGTTAAGACAGTGTTTAAGACAGTTGTAAGACACTGTTCAATACACTTTGCCAGACAGTTGTAAGATACTGTTAAGACAGTGTTGAAGACAGTAGTAAGACACTGTTCTAGACACTTTGCAAGAAAGTTGTAAGACTCTGTTGAGACAGCTAAGCTAGGTTTAATATTCCTCTCAGAAAATAATGATATATATACACGGAAAAAAATAATTGGTAAAGTCGACTAAAAAAATTGGTAACTTTACTTTTTTAATCCGGTATATATGCAGCTGAATTCTTATTAGTAAATCTTACTACTTAAAATTATTAATATTTTTGACTAACTAAGTAGTCGTTCCAGCTATTTTATCAGTTAACTTTAGTAGTTTGAAACGTACAAGATACTGTCGTTTATATTCAGCTATACTACTTTTTTAATTTCAACAGTTAATTGTTTCATGGAAACAATGAATTAAATGACTAACATTCGCTAAATCTATACAGAGTTTTTACTATGTAATTAGTAATAGTAGGTTTTCGACGTACGTATGCTTTAATTATAAAAATAGTAACTTTTACAACCACTACCGTGACGACAACTCCTTATTTCCATTGAAATAACGAAATAAAGTACTTACTTCGGCTAATACATTCGACTATTCTTACTATTTATGTAGTATAATTTATGTGGTATTAGAGTTTTTATTGCAAAAAAATTTCGATTGAAAATTATTTTGTTATTGTAAATATACACACTTTCTGTGGGAGAATAATCTATAATACTTAAAAATGCAATCCCGGTTACGAAACAAATTAATCTTACCGGGAGTTGAACCGACAACCTATCTATTTACTAATCTACCTACCTAACCAGTGCGCTATCGAACGCGCATATTTATTTTGAAATTAAAAAGGCCAAATTGTTGAGGAGCTTCGTACAGTAGCATATTATTAAATAAAAAACGAATCAAAAAACATATTGAATTTAGAAGTTTAAACTAATCAGATATCTCAGATTCCAAACTCGAATATCTTTTTTCATTTTGAGTTGTGTAAATTTTGTAAAGTTTACTAATAAAAATAGTCATGTCCTCTACTAGAGTGGGTGATTTTACGATATATAAATAACTGTTCTTACAAAAAGTAGTTGCTGAGATTAACAACTTTATTAGTCATTTCAACTAGTAAAATAGTCAGTGCGATTAAGTAACAAAGTTGATGGTAGTAACAAACCATCGTAATATTAACTAATAAAACTTAATAAAATTTACTTATAAATATTATGAGATGGACTAAATTTACAACTAGAGCCAACTACTTTGTTCTTTCTTCTTAACAGTCCACTATTGTTTATACCAGAAAATGAAGTTTGTAAAGTTAACTAATAAAAATGGTTAACTCCTCGACCAAAGTGCCTGATTTTACTGTACATAAACACTTAATCTGACAAAAATTAGTTGCTGAGGTTCAAAAACTTTGGTAGTTATTTCAGCTAATAAAATAGTCAGTGCGATCGATTAACAGAGTTGATGTTAGTAACTGGCCACCGTAAAATCAACTAATAAAACTTACTGATATAAACTAATGATGATAGTGTTATGAACAAACTTTATTAGTAACGTCAACTATTTTTTTTTTACTAATTTTTAGTTAGTAAGGGTTACTAATTATTTTTTTTCGTGTATAATAATAATATAAAGAAAAGAAAAATAATCATAAAAATATGAAATTATATAAATATAATAATAATATATATAATAAACACAAACATAAACTGCGAAATTCTCTTCATTAAACCTAAACTTATACATACTTCCATTTATTACGTAATGAAATTCAACTGGACGATTTGAATTAATCATTAAATTAATAATCTGAATTCAGAATAAGTAAAGATTAATAATTGTCGTCGAAGTCGAATAAATACGAGAAAAAAGTGAAAATTTCATTATCTAGTTTCTTTCCGATCTATGTGGAGCTAATATCAATAATGAAGCGAAAATGTCTCTTCTTATAATTTTATTACATCTCTTTCATTTCTCTTGAAAAAAATGTAATAAAATTATAAGAAGAGAAATTTTCGCTTCATTATTGATATTGGCTCCACATAGATCGGAAAGAAACTAGATAATTGGAGAAAAGGAGGAGCGAGGATTTATTTCTGAATTGAAAATTTCATATTTCAACGCATAAATTTTGTTTTTCTCGTTCGAAACAAACAAAACGTTATTTTTTTCTGAAAGATACTGTACAAAGCTGTAAAAAACGCAGAGAATTATTCAAATCGGTCGAACAAATTTCGAATAGGAATTTTCAAGTGCAAAAAAGTACCGAAAAATGGTTTTTCAACAATAAATAAAGATTTTGAGGGTGTTAGAAAAATTTGAAACATGGTTTTGTGCTATATTCGACCAGATAAACAATTTTTACTAGGTCACTTCAAAAGTTCAGAATCACTGTTACACTGTGTAATATATATAATAATAATAATATGAATATAATGAATATAATAATAAAAATATGAATTAATAAAAATATATATAATAAACACAAACATAAACTGAAAAATTCTCTTCATTAAACCTAAACTCATACGTCAACTTATTACGTATTGAAATTCAACTGGACGATTTGAATTAATCATTAAATTTATAATCTGAATTCAAAATAAGTGATAATTAATAATTGTATTGAACGTGAAATTGTAATATAACCAACTTTGATCAATTAAAAGAATTCAAATGGATTTGTAAAATTAGAATCAGTTTTAAACTATTGATTATTAATTATTTTAGAAAATTTAGTTATTGTTAATCAATTAAAAAAATATGAATGAATTTTATTTTACTGATATTCAAAGATCGAATTATTAAAAACAATGGAAACCAATTTTTTTAATGAATACGATCAATTCAAATCGAATAAAAATAATGGTATCATTCAAAAATTTGCCATAGTGATATCGATTGATGCTTTTAATTATATTATTTGTAAATTTCTTACTATTAAAATTACAAAAATGTTTATTAAAAAGGGGTATTTTTTGAATTAATTTGATGTTTCATAATTGACACACCTATTCGATTATTGTTGACAGTTGCAACAAATATTGGACTAATATGTCTTATAATTTAAATGTTTCGTTAAATTTTCAATTTATTATAAAACTCAATAGGACATTCATTATTCACTTACATAAATCCTGTGAAAAAAATTAGGTAATGTGAAAAATTCAAATGAAATGAATAAATTCTCAAAACGTTATCTGCAAAAGTAATAGTAGGCAACGTAATTAGTTCAATAAATGCAACCTAATCACATTAATTTTCGAGCAATATACATTCTTGAATGTCAAAAAAGATTGCTCTCCAGGTACTGAGACAGCGCAATCTGGACACAGGTACATTTCAGTTTAACGTTGTCCAACTACTGAGACAGTGCAGCACGTTGGTGTTTTATAAATTATGATAAACTGACTGTCTCATAAATATAGCGTTCTCTTCTAATCGATGGAATGACGATTTATTGAACTTATCAAAAAAGCTGTACACGCAATTCGTAAAAATTTCATACTTTTCTTCTAAATTTCGAGGTAAATCATTACTAACTTATTACCTTACGATGTGTATATCAATTTCCTCAAAAGCGCGAGTAGGTCTCATTCTGTTAAAGAAAGTGTTCTCATCGTGCATGCGTAATAAATTCTTTCTCCGGGACGTCTGGAGAATTCAACAAATGCACCACGAAATTGCAGTCTTTTTGAAAGTGAGTACCTCTCTTGGAGTCGTCGCATTTTCTAGTCTCAAAGGCACCGCGAGCGACCCTGACACGCCATGATTTTGAGCGCTTAAAAAGCGTGGACCGCCGGACATTGGCCGTGCAATGATATTTATTTACGGGCGGTAATAATAATCGATCGTTGCCGTGCAACATTAAAGTCCGCCACTGAGCCTCGAGCGAGCGTTACCCGGACCTTACGACTCCTTCTTTACTTCGCTCGCTCATATATCAGCCGCAAACGAAAGGGTTAAAAGTGCACGCTGCCGAATAAATTTGGGACTGCCTCCGTTCCTCATTCTCGAGTTCAACGCGCCCGTCTTTCAATGTCACATTCGTAATAGCGATTTTAATAGCTTTTTCATATTAACCGTGGGTATTAGCTTTACGCCCGTCGCGAGTATGACGCATTTCTCGGGACCAAACGACACTTTTAACGATCGCATTATTCGGTTGTTTTATCACGTCTTTTAGCGAGATTGCGGTGTACGAAAGGGGAAAGAGGGGTTTTACTGAGATTTTCTGTCATTTTTATAAAAAGTTTTGAGCTGATGCATGATTTTTCGTAAAAGGTAATAAGATGATTATAATAAATTATTAATAGTATCACATTTTCAGGAATCGTTAAAGATTTTGGGAGAAAAAAAATAAGGACTAAATTTGTTGGGAAAAACATGTATTTTAGTAAAGTTTCTAATAGGATCTTAGAAAAACATCAAAGCTCTAAGTTCAGTTTCATCGATTCAATCATTTACAAAATAATGATACACATGAAACACCCACGATTATTATAAGAATCATCGCTGTTAAAGCCTACTGAAAAAATCTTTTAAAAAAATACGTAAATCAACGTAATCACTGTAAAATTTCACGTCAATTGACGACACAAAACATCGTCTACTCATTGAATGCAGTCAAGTCGGAGCCTCATCCATATTAAATTTACAACCTCCCCCGATCTTGTTTTGAGCGCAGCTTGTTAACCGAAGCGAGAGCAATCAAACGTTGTGTTTCAAACAAATGCGCCGATCGTAAACCATTTTCCTCGAGAAGAAAGAATGCGCGCATCCGTTTTATGTATAGTTTGAATTTCCTTGGTCATTTCACTCTTCCAGCTCGCTATGAACTCGCAAACCACGCGGATCGTCAAATATTCATACGTGGTCAGTCGTTTGATTTTGTGTGAACATACGATGCTGGGTAATGCAAATTTGTATGACTATTAAGCAAGCACAACGAATGTAGCACAGGCAGCTAAAAGAAAAATACAAAATTAGTACTAATTTAGTGCTAATTTAGTACGCCTTAAAATATAATGCTTTAGACATTGTTAAATATTAAGCACTAATTCAGTATTTAGTGGATATAAAATTTGTTGACTAGGTAAAAAATTTTCACAACGTTGCACACATTTTCCAATAGTTTCTTTTATTTAAATAAATCGAGAGGATTTCAATGAAATGAACTGTTTAAAAACAAATCTGATTTTCCAAAGTTTTTTTCAGTATGACATGTCAGGAATGAATAGATTTGCGTTAAGACTTGGACTCGATTCTCCATGATTAAGAAATTAATGAAAGTGAACAAGTTGAATAAGATCGGAGTCGTTAACAGCCGCAGCGTAGAAATTTTCTAATTCTAGGAACATCCCGACGTTATGCTCGCTATAAAGGAGTTGATATCGTTTCCTCTTCTGACTGTTTCAGGTACGTGAGTATGGGATAGCCGCTCGTAAAATGCCACCCGTATGAGATCCCATAAAAAGCCTCGAGTTCTCCAGCGCAAGTGCCAGCGCTTGCTAGTCCAACTATCGGACATGCCGGACAAATGTGGCCCCGAGCTGACTCTTAACGCGTACATCAGGGTTACACGAGTGAGAAATGAAATACTGAGAAGGCACTACGTGCACGACTTTTTTTGCAATTGCGAATCAGCATTATTTACAGTTATTTATGAAAAAACAAGAGACTTCAGGAGGCTGAAGAATATAATTGGGAAGTTGCATTGCAGAAATTTTGAAGTGAAACTTCTCTACTCGAGGGAGTGAAATTGAAATCAGCTGACGATTGTCGGAAAGATTTAACTGCTCGTTCAGTTGGCGCACGCGGGAAATTTAAATGTATGTTGAATTTCATACCGGCAAATAATAGTATATTATGCCGCGAGTTGAGCTGAGCATGTCGGTTACCATGGAGTACGATGTTTTCAGTACGAGTTGTAGAATATCGGGCGGCGAAGCCGCCCGATATTCGGAGACGAAGTACTGAAATATCGTACTCCATGGTGACAGATATGTTTAGCACCACGAACCGCATACGATATTTTATCTGCAAAAATTGAGTTACGTACCTATAAGGTCATAAAAAAAATCGGGGTTATGTGGCTTTTTATCGAACAGCTGCACCACGAAAATATAGTGGTTTGAGTGTTAATATTGTTTGTAAGCAATGATATGTACGTGGATGAGGAGGGTGGGGGGAGAAAGAGGGGTCCGGGGGGCCCCGCCAACCTCGCTATGCAGCGACGTCCATTCAAACGACGGTCGTTGGGGGCGGAAACGGGGGGTTCGGGGGGCGTAGCCCCTCGAGTATAAGAAGAGGGACGTTATAAGGCAAAATTAGAGTCAAAAAAAAAAGTCATCAACATGGATTTATAAAAATTAATTTACAAATTATTAAATACTAATTAAAAGATTTTAATTATGAGATTACGATTATGAAAGAATAATAAAGTAAAATAAAATAATAATAAATTAAAGTATTTTAAGTGTTGTCATTATTATTATTATAATGTGCATATAATATATTATATATATAGTAATGTTTATTGTATATATATATATATATATAAATTAAGAAATATTTAATTATTAAAAATAAAATAAAAGAATGTTAAGAGAATTATACAAAATTTAAAACATTATAAACATATAATTATAAAAATATAATCGATGGATTTTTACTAATAATTCCAATTATATGTGGTAATTACATTGGTATAACATGTAAGTATTACAACAAAAAACGTATGAATTATTATTATTATGTTAATCATGTCACCTATTCTGGAAATATGCTATGATTTTGGAATAATTAAAAGGTTTTTCAGAAATTTATACATTGTCAAGAAAAATATTACATAAATTTTGTAAATCACTCTTTTATTGTGAAATTTTTTTTATGTTGCATTTTTTATTACTTTAAACATGAACAACACTTATGTATACAAAATACAAAATAGCAATTTTATTTTGAAGGATTTTGAATAATGGTTACTGAACAATTGTTCATGACGATGTTGAGTTTATCATTGACGATGTTGAGTTTATCATTTGCCAAAACATGATTTATATTAGGAATCAAGTTTTCATTCGGTTTCGGAAGTTGTGCATTTGACGGTACATTATCATCATGAATGGACATTTTCGACGAAATCATTGAACACACTTTTTTTTTATGGTGCATAGATTCGTCAATGTATCTATAAACAACCGCATCAGATTCCCACCCAGCATGACGCTTCAATGTAACGATATCGGCACCTAAATCGGCTAACATTGTTGCAGAAGAACTTCTATACGCATGCCCCGTGTAACATTCTGGATTTTCAAGTTTCAAGTATGTGGCTATGTCTTTAGGAATTTTCGCGAATTCATTTTCCCCCACAGGTTGCATTGAAAAATTTCCCTTTTGAATAATTTATAAAGAAACGGTCTGTCTCAGCACGCTCTGGACGCAATGCCCAATACTTTTTTATAATTGGTGCGTAAACTTCGTCGACAATGAACCATCGAGATTTGTGAGTTTTGGTGAATTGAATATTGATCATGATTGTGTCGTTTTCTTCGATTAATTTAATGTCCTGGATTGTCATGGCTTTGAGTTCCCCTCCTCGAACTGCGCCATATAGTCCGCAAATTGCAACAACCTGTTTAAAAATAAATATATAATAAATTCAGTATAATTTCGACATGAAAATCATTTTTGAAGTTGTTCAAAAAAATATTTAAAAAATACTTAGAACTTTTAAAATTATTAAATACAAATCTTTAGGAAAACGTAAAACAAAAAAATATTACATTAATTGAAAAACTCAAAATTGTATATAAAAAGTTAATTTAATTTAAGATATATGTCAAATACTAGCGTTATTGTTTTACATTAATTTTTGCCTTCATAGTTTTCATTTTAATTAACATTTATAATTTTGACAAATTAATAGGATTTAGAGGTTATGTTTTCTCACCTTCGACAGTAAATAATCATCGTCAGAAGCTTCGAGAATGAATTGCTTTAATTCTTCGAATGAAAAAATTTTCGATTGCTTTGGTTTATAACCCACACTGTTTTTCGACAAAAAACGCTGAAGGTTAGGAAAATTGGCGATGTTGACATTTTCCTTCAGCAATATCATCGTCTTCAGCATCGAATAGTGCGTCCATAAAGTGGACGA
>JAPYZL010125992.1:0-11939 GCA_030522825.1 Platygaster orseoliae
TGAAAATTAATGTCGTTGCATTCTAAGTTTAAGGCATTTTTTTTAATATGTTTCCTTTTTATTTCTCTTGCGCTTTTTGTGAGCTATCAATAAAGTTACTATAACAAAAATGGTTATAGGCATATGGTGAAGGCTCCTTCACAGAGCCTTCATCAAGTATTTACAGCGATTTGTGTTGATATTTGTGCGATTTTTTGTCGGTTTTTGAGAGTGGCCGTCATTACCCCACCATTTTTCTAAATGAGGAAAACCAACTTTTTTTAAGGATTCTAGTTTTTTTTTAGTTTGAATCAAAATTTTTTAAATCTGCTGCTATACTTTGTTAGCATTTGAGTTACACTTGTTATCTTAACTTTTGTTTGATCAAAAATGTCAAATTTTGTATGTGTTTTGATGCTGAATGAAAACTATGCCGTCATAACCCCACTTTCCCGTATGTAATATTGTAAATGCAATTATGGGGGACATTTTCATACTGCAGCAACGTTTTGCAGTCATCCTTCAAGATTTCTGAAACGTAACTGCAAATTTTATAAATTCTTAAGGCAATATGAAATGCTGCCTGAGGACTGTAATGTACCATGCACTACCATGCTTGAAATGGAAGTTTCGGACGGTTGTTTTTACAAAAATTGATTCGTTCTAACCGGCTCATTGTACTCATCTTCCGGGGTCGAGGTTCGGCATGACGGAGCACGGGGATAGATCCAAGGGCTCGAGATTACGAGCCATTGTTTCAATGGCACCCCCTAGTCTCTGCCACCTCACCCTTTGCGCCCGTCCTTGTCAGAGTCGCCCACATCGTGATAGCCCACAGCCCTCGTCCAGACCTCGTTTCTTCTTTGTATTTTAAATTCCCAACTTTGTAGCCGGGAAAAAGCTTCTCCTGAAAACCCGGGCCTGTCCGAGGTGCGTGGCCCTCGTTAACGCTTTCAACCCTCGTCACATTCTTTCACCCCAACAAAATTCCTGAACGTCTGTTATCTTCATCGGAGAATTCTCTCGTCACGGTTATTTGACAAATTCTCGTGAACGATGTTCAATTAATGTGTTATGAAAAATTCGAATTTCATGGTCAATTCAACTTCGAAAATTCAAATGATACATGTGTAATTATGGTTTGTCTGTAAAAAGTAGTTGTAGTAGTAGACTTGTAGTGAAGAATGATTTTGGCGAAGACGGAAGAATATTTAGATTTTTTGAATGAATTTTATAAACATTGAAAAGCATTGATCAAGACAAAAAAGACAATTTTGATATAAATGTGTGAATACGACGTATTGTTTTTACGTATCACAATGTTACAATACAATTTACAATATACCTACAGTGTCACAGTACAGTTATGAGACACACTAACATGTCTTAATATTAAAAAAAAACAACAACTGTAGAAGTGTCTTAAATATTTCCAAATATCTTGATTTTGAAAAAGACACTCATATAAATGTCTAAAACATTTAAACGTGTCTTAGAATTCCTAGAAAGATACTTTCAAAGGTCTTCAAATTAAGAATGAGGAACTTTCTAAAGTGTTTCAGGGAGCCTATTCTTAAAACATGCCTAAATCGAAATGGGAAGAATTCTCGAAACTTGCCCATTCCGATGTTACCCGAACTCATACGAGTGAGACCCGACTGGACCCGACGTACGCGTGAAGCATACGTCGGGTCTAGTCGGGTCTCACTCGTGCGAGTCGGGTAACATCGGAATGGACAAATTTCAAGAATTCTTCCCATTTCGATTTAGGCATGTTTCAAGAATAGGCTCCCAGAGACTTTGAGAAGTTTCTTTAAATTTTCGATAAGGCACTTAAAAAAGTGTCTTAGACGTTTTAAAGTGTCTTTGAATTGAATAAAACACTTTTAAGGTGTCTTGTCAATTTAAAAGAGTCTTAGAATTCGGAATAAGATACATTGAAATGTCTTAGATAATCAAGTAAGACACTTGAAAGAGTGTCTAAGATTATTCGAGAGGGTCTAAAAATTCCGTATAAGACACTACGACGTATCTTAGAATTTCAAATAAGACTTCTTGAGAAGTGTCTTGGACATTTGAAAGTGTCTAAGAATTTTGAAAGAGATACTTCAAAAGGTTTCCAAATTTCAAATTATCAAAGAGACTTCTAAATGTATCTTCATAGCTCTAATAAGACTGTCCAAGAAGTATCTTAGACGTTAAAAAGTGTCTTGGAATTCCGAATATGACACATTCAAGTGTCTTAGAAATCAAAATAGTACACTTCGATGATTGTTTTAGATATTAGAAAGTGTATGAGAACTCCGAATGAGACACTCCGAAGTGTCTTAGAATTTCAAACAAGACATCTTGAGAAGTGCTCTAGACGTTTCTGAATATCTTGGAAGTTTACAAAACACACTTTCTAAAAGACCAAGATATTAAACAATATCTTGAAACTTTAGAAAAGGTACTTCAGGATGTCCTTTAATTTCGAAAAAGGCACTTTCTTAAGTGTCTGGAAATACAAATAAATCACCTTTAGAAGTTTCTTGGAAATTCAAAGGTTCCTTATAACTCCAAAAAAGATACATTGAAGTCTTTGAAATTAGAATAAGACACTTTGAAGAGTGTCTTGGATAGTCGAGAGTGTTAAAGAATTTTGAAAGACACTTTAAAGTGTCTTAAAATTATAAATAAGACATCTTGAGTAGTGTTTCGCACAATATTTCTAAATATTTTGGATCTTTGAAAAAGACACTTTGTGACAAAGTGTCTGAGACGTTTGAAAATGTTTTGGAATTTCGATAGAGATAGTTCAAGAGGTTTTAAAATTTCAAATAAGGCTCTTTTTAAAGTGTCTGAGAGCCCTTCCTCTTTAGAGGTCTGTAGCCCTTCCCAAAGTCAAATCCTAGAACCGCCACTTTTTAAATTCAAGTGTACTATCTTTGAACAGTTGCACAACATATGGTGCAATTAAGAAAAAAATTGATGTATTTAATTTCTCGAAAGATCCAACAATGATAAAAATGCGGATAAACGTGAATTAACGTGTGCTACCACGGCCTCTAAACAGTGTTTGTAATAAAATTACCAACCCAGGTACAAAGTGGATTTTCGCTTGAGCACAAGTGGAAACTTTTTAGCAAATGTAAACTGTTTCGTGCTTTAGTAGGTGCGATCCTGTGATAACAACGAGCGTCCGCCGCGGTTGCTTTTGTAACAGCTCCCCAATCCGACTTTCTCGTCGTTGTTTTTTTGTTTTACCCTGAACGTCGATATCCGTAACAACATTTGGATTGTACTAATTTTCATTATCACATTGAAAACCGCGGGCTAGAGGTCATTTGGTCCCTTTTTTCATGCAGGATTGAAATTGAGTTGTACTATTATCGCCTTAGTTATTTGAGAATGAAAATATATTTAGTGCACTGACAGGAAATAATATTTTTGGCTATCGATAAAATGAGTTAAAAAAATGTCATAACAATGACTTTTAAGTCAAACCTACCACTAATATTTCGCAAAGCTTTCGCTCCACCCGAAATTCGTCTGAATTATTAAACCTTTTTCACTTTTTGCGAAAACACCTTCCCCAAACGGAGAAATAATACAATCTCCAGCGACTGCGTCTCGAGGTGTTGAAGCCATAGAGCGTATATCCCGGGGAAATTCGATGTTGTTCGATCCCGCCCGCGGGAATAAGCAATAATTTAACGCGGGCCCGAGATAAGACGACGCAGCAGGAATCGGAAAAGCATAAGTGTCGGGAACCCGGCGGAAGGGTCGAAACCTATACGAAAATTCGTGTACACGTAGAAAGAAGAACCCCTTGGCTACCCCCCTCCCCGCCGCTTCTCTTCGCCCCCCCTGCCCCTTGATCGATTAAAGTCGACTCTAAAATCCCATGGCCTCGTGGTACGACACGGGCGCACCGCGGCCATTACGTTTTATTGTCCAGGGCGCCATATGCATAGCAATAACCGTGGCGGTCTCTTCTTCTCTCTTTTTACCTCAACCAAGCTCCAAAACACCGGAATTCGATCTACGCCTGACAGAGGCGTAGGAAGAGGGAGATTTTGAGAGTTCAAGCACCTACGATGTATAGAAGATTTTAGTAAATTTTGTTGTTTCAATGTAACTGCATACATTTTTCCTACTCAAGGAATCCTGTGAATTAATATTGTTTCGAAATTCATAAGAACAGCGACATTCTGAAAATACTCTCAATTTTTTGTAATTCAAATATTCAGGCAATTTTTAAAACTGTAGACATGTGATGGATTAAGAAAAATTATAAAGTTGGCAGACAGTTGAAAATTTCGGAAATTGCAAGAATTCCAATATTGTAAAAAATGACTCATTTTTATGAAAATCAGTTTGTACTCTCGTGCTCGCTAGGTGGCTACACCAAATTTCTTCTCGAATTATCGTTTTATAGTTTTCGTACGCCACGTTAATATCTTTCATAATCTTCAATAAATAAGAAAATTCAGAAATCTAGTTACATTCAGAGGATTTTTTTAACGATAGTACTTTTGCGAAATTTATAAATTGTAAATAGTTCGAAAATACTTCAAGTTGAAGAAATTTTGAATATATAGAAACGTTAAACGTTCTGAAAATTTAAGACAAAAAATGGTCGATACAATTTATTCATTAGTATAATACAATTCAGAAATTACGACAATAAAGATATTTGAAATATTTCAGAAATTTCCTACCAAAATTTCAATTACTCTGAACATTTCTGCAGAAATTACAAAAATAGAGATATTTCGACAATTTGTAAAATTTTACTGCGAAAATTGCAGTTATTCTGAAAGTTTCAGCAAATTTGGTTATTTATTCATAATTTGATAAATTTTTTCCACTCCAGAAACCCTGTAAATTATTCAAATTTTCAAGAAGACTAGCATTCTGAAAATTCAATCAATTTCATGGAATTTGAATGTTCAAACAATTTTCGAAATAGTAAAAAGTGATTGACAAAAGAAATTCGTAGAGTAGAGTCGAACTTTGTATAATTTCAAAGATTGCAAGAATTTCAATTTTGTCATAATTTACTCATTTTTATGAATACCATTCATATTCCCTGAAAATTACTCAAATTTAGAAATTTCGCCACGTTTAGAATATTTTTCAATCGGAATCGAATGTTACTCTCCAATCCATCACTTATTCTAGATCTGTTAATGTTTTACCGTCTATTTTCGTGAAATTTCTAAACCACGGCCATTTGGTTTTCACAGTTTTTTTTATGTACACGTGGTAGTATGTGTAGATGTTTGTGGAGAGATTGGGCAATATTTATTTATGGGTGATATCGCGTTTTTCGCGATTTAACAGGCGTTGCAAATATCGGCATGTGCGTTCAATCATGCGCTCTGAGCCGGGGTTCGGGTTTTTCAATTTTATCGTGATAGCTCGCGCTTGATAAACGTAGCCGATACGATACTTTAGCGTTATCACTTGGCATGTTGACGTTGGGTTTTTTGGCTTGCGGTCAGGTTCTGCATAATATGTAAGATTGCAGAATTTTTCCATTCTTTGTGTAGGTTTTTCGTAATTACCTTGAGGTCGGAATAAGGTTCAGTATAAATGAAATTTGCTTGACTTTATTGTCAGGGTCAATCAAATTATTAACAAAGAATCTAGAAGTATTTATGATTCTTACTTTGTGTTTAGTACTAATTTGAAATCAGAAATATTTAATCTAAGAATTCAAATTCATTAGAATTTTTTCGAACTCTACAGCGTATTCCACATATTCATCTCCAGGAGCGATTTGCGGCTTCACAAAGCCAAAGCTTCATGCATATCTCGGGGGCGACTCAGTCGTTTCACAGATGCATCAAGTCAGCCCTGGCACAAACGCGTCCAACATCCATGTACGCACGAGCAAGCAGACGGATCGTTGCATTAAGGGCAACATGCCAAGCTGTCGAATAGTTAGCATCAGAAAGCTTCATCACACCTTCAATTTTTTTTCTTCTTTTCTTGCTTCGAACTAGTTAGTTTATTCTATTGATTTTCATCCAAAAGGAACATGCAATTCAAATTCGCACATACTCAAGGCATATGTGAGTTTACTGTATAACTTTTTACTTTTGCGATTTCACATCTGATCTACCCTATGAAAACGACGACTTATATATGACATATATAAAGCATATATTCGGCATATATAATGCATATATTTAAGATATATAATACCTATATAAAGCATTTATCGACTTAATAGATGTTGTAGTTATGTCATGTATAAGTCATATATAGGTCACATATAGTCGCATATAGGTTGTATGTAGGCGTTATATATGCCGTATGTATGTCTTATATATGTCTTATATATGTCTTATATATGTACACACATATAGGTCCTATATATCCTTTATATATGTCGTATATGAGTCGTCGTTTTTATAGGGTAAGTCGCTCATAACTCCAGTAAAAACCTACTTCAAATTTACCCCGAAAAGTAATGCAGGCGCATTTGTCTTGGAAGTTGAACAGGCCGTTACGCGATTCATTCGATTATCAAAAGGATCATGAGATCGCGCCGAACGCTCGTATATGGTACGTGATCCCGCCGTTAAACGCCCCGAGAAAAGACAAGTTGAGCCGGCGAGATTCCGAGCCCGAAAGCCCGAAAGTTAGTCGAGTACAGAAGCCGATCGGCTTGATATTTCCATGGACCGTTCGAAGCGATTTTTCTTATTAGCCATAACAAGAAACTTTACGGGTCTAGCCACAAAGAGGTACATGCTTCGCGCTCAAGATAAGCTTTGTTTCGCGGACGCATGCACGAACTCGGATTCGGATCTCTTTGACGTAAACAGTGGAATAAAGAAACGGCCAAGCAAGACGGAATAAATGATGAGCCCACGCCAGTGGCGCTTTATTAAGTGTATCTGGGTCAATTCACCCCGCGGGAGCGCATACAGTGGGTCCGGAGGAACCAGCCGAAACAAAGGAGCGTCGTAAATTTCCTTCGCCTGCGAACAATATCCAGGACGCAACGATACATCGACTGCCTAATTGATTGATTCCCGATGACTCTCGGAGTCTTTTGTTTGATGTCGCTGCTAACAATTATTATGCGAGCTGAAAGGTCAAACAAGTGTTTTAATTATAGTTAGTTAAGTTAGTTATTTCGTTAGTTATTGATTTTCTACGCTGCTCCAGATCGTACATAATGATAAGTGATTCTTCCTCTTGTACTGGCGTGAGCAAGAGAAGTGGAACGACGAGGGAGAGGGAGAAAAAACGAGGTTGGTGCCAGAATAGACGTGGCGTAGATACCACATGAGCCGTGCGGGTCAACGTGCCATAACATTGCATCCATCTCATGCTCCATGATCTCCACATTTCTTTCGGATGTAGACTGGCTGTAACTTTTGCGTTTCTCTTTTTTCACCAGAGTTTTTTAATAGCAGTACTAACTTTCTCCCGAATAACAATATTATGCAGGAAATCAATTTGTCTGCAAGGGTTAAGATAACATTGTATCTGAATTAATAATGGACTATAAAGAAGCGCTGCGTTTCTGGTTAATCCCTTGCTTCAAAACTACGAAGTAAATTTTAACGCTTTTCCATTCGGTTTCACTGTTCCGTCCCGAGCTCCACTTTTTCTTTGTCGCTGTTTCTGTTCACCAGTTGCAGTAGCTTTATTTTACACAAGAGGCATCTTCCGTGCGTACCTTTTTCATAGTGGTGTGGGTTAATCTCCCCTGGAGGAATAAGTAGAAATCCGGAATTCTAGCTTTTTCCTCTCGCCTCGGAGAGTTGTTTCAACAGTTGGCAACTAGGACTGCCACGCAAGTTTCATTTATTTTTCCAGCTCCGCAGCATTATTACTCGTGAATAGTGGAGTGAGATAATCCTCGACAGCGAAGTTGTCGAATCTCGCTTGAAAGTTGGAACGTATTATCCGATAATGAGTATGAGATGGCATTTAATTATTATATATTGTTCATCAGCTGTAATGAATTTTCCTCTCATCTGCTTGGCTGTGTGAAATTTTGAAAGACTTTATTCAATTCATCAAGCGAATTGAAATTTGAATAGGAAGGTACTGCGTTGGACATTCCTACTAGACAAAGACAGAAATCCTACTATGATTTAACTACATTACAGAGTTGTAAATATTGAAAATTACTGCAGTGCAAACTCTCGAATTACTGGATATAAATGTGTGCCATCGTAGAATAACATGTACATATCGTGAGCTACGCGCGAACATAAGTGATCTCTGTCGTTTCGGGGCACTAACTTGACACAAACGTCAGTAAACCAACTTGCAAGAGAATGTCTGCGTCATGTTACGCCAGGTACGTTGATGTGACACTTGGTTATATCATGGGAAGCCGAAGGTGAAATGTTAGGAACAATCAAACTAGGTATCTTGCATGCTCGCTGCTGAAACTTGTGATCGATGATCTTTTTTGATAATTAGAAGTAGCCTGTGTAAGAGTTTTGTGCGTCAAGCTATTCATTGAGAAATAAAAACAGGAAGAAGCAAAGAGTTTCAGGCGAAGAATAAGATTGAGTGGAAGAAATGGCTGATGAGCTACCTGACAAGCCTTAACATTCTAATTATGCTCATCTTAAAAGCCAATAAAGTCTTGAGCCGTCTGGAAATGCTTCAAGGTTCTCAAGGCCGGCCTGACCGAGCTCATTTTCTAGCAAAACAAGGCTTTTTCGAGATTCACTGAAAGCCACTGCGCCTCTCAGAAGTTTTCCACTCCAGCTTATCCGTCCATTTAGCTTCTCGTACACACTCGACCTTCCGTGAACAATATCCCTTTATCACTGGTACGCTTACTTTAAAGCTCCCTTTCTCTTATTTATCCCATTCGGTTTTTCTTTGTTCCAAGATTCTACCGTTCTCTGGTACTGGAAAGTATACTTTTATTTTTAGTTACATTCATTACCGCTCACAGAGTAATTAATGAGTAGCGTCAACTTTATCTTCAATCAAAAACATAATGATTTTGGAGTTGAGGAAAGTGTTTTGAAATGTGAAATCAAAAAGCGAGTCGGCTGTAAAGGGTTTCGGAGATTTGGAACTAAAGATAAACTAAAATATTGTTTGATTTAACAAAAAAATTGATGATTCATCGAAATTCTGGATATGTCTTTCGAAAAAAAAGAAAAAAAAACAATAACTCTCGCTGTAGAATAAATTTTTCTGAACCTTCATTCTAATCATAGATGTCGAGCTGGGATAACGTAGAAAACGAATTTTCAAAAAATTTCGTAACCCAGTATATAGAAGAAAAAAATAAGAATCTAAGAATTTTCTGAACACTAAAAAAATTTTAAACACTCGAGCATTGAATGCCAGAAATCTGCACAGAAATAAAAAAAAAAATACTTGCAAATTTTAGAAATCATACGCACTTTAAAGAAGTACGTAAAGTAGGAGAATTCAATGACAGAACTGTTGTATGAAAAATTTGAAGAAATGGTAAAAAATTCTAAAGCATTAAGTTCTGGAAAGCTTATATCATTAGGATTTTCATCAGGAATAAAAATTCACCGAAATACTCAAAAACATTATAAAATCCTATTATTGCTGAAAAAATTACAAGAAATCAGTAAAACTTCAAAAATGTGTTGAAATGCAATTTTCACACAAATTCATAAAATTACTTAAAATCGATTTACATTTGAATTCAAGAGCATCAAGGTCTAGAAATTTATATCGTATATTTTGCAGATACTTAAAACAATATACATACAGAAGAATCCTTCAAAATTTTATAAATACTAGAAGTCTATAAATACTCAAAAAGTGTGTAGATATAATTCGAGTTCTATAATATCTCTTTTCTTTTCTGTCTAAAATATATGATTCTTAAAAAAAATTACGAAAATGCAAGAAAATTATTTGAAATGTATAATTACTGAATAAATGCAGAAAAAAAAGAAAAAATGTCAATCTGGGTAAAACATGAAAATGGAATGAAGGTACACAAAATCGCTGAAATTTTCTATGCCATAGCTTTGAATTCTAGGAATCTATAAAGCAACTCACAAAAATACTAAAAATCTATAACGAATGCCAGAATAAATGTTGAACCATTTTATGTATAACTTGATATTCGAAAATTTTAAAATCTATGAAATACTTAAAATTTGCATCGATTTAATTTTTTTAAAGTCTAGTGAATTTTGAACAGTTTTATAATCTTCGATCCTTTGAATATTGAACTCTAGAAAGCTTTTTAAAAATATTGAATAGTATACCAATATTTTTCAACCAGTAATTAATATAAAAAACACTAAAGTAATAACTTCTCCCAAAATACACTATTTTTAAAAACCCATTCTAAAATTTTTAAAAATCATAATAAAACTAATTTCAACCAATGTTGCCATTTTCATTCACAAATTCATCCAAAAATTCTCACTGTCGTATTCCTAAAACGATAAATACTTCATTGAACGTTTCTTCGATACTTTCTCTTATTATTTTCTTCCAATCTGCATTAACCTATTTCTTCACATTTTTCACAAATCCAACTTGACAATTTTTTTGTCCAAATAGACCGATAACAAAAAACCTAATTGCTCATAAAAACAAGTAAAGTCAAATTTTTTCTCCCTCTACCTCCTTGCCCATAACACCTGTTTTCCCATACTCGACCTCCTCACGTTTTCAGCACTCTCATAAATCACTCGACTACATTTTCAAGTGCGAGACATAACTCAAATCGTGAATGAATCAAATTATCCCATTTATAATACCGCTCGTTGCGCTTTTTCAGCGTGCTCTGATTGTCTGACCGCAAACGAGTTGTATTACTTGAGCGGAAACGCTCGCACGAACGCGTAATGAACAAATCACGCGCTAACGATTACGAGGCTCGCAGTCCCTGCTAAATTAGGGGCGTTGTCGTGTCGTTATCGGGGGTAAATTGTTGATCGTGACGTACGGGTACAAAGGCGGGTTGAAGGGAGGGGGAGGGAGGCGACGGGGGTCAGAGGAGATCACGTATGACCGCTCGGGCACGCGCAGCGATTCCTTTGAGGTCCTTCGCGTGTGCCCGTGTGCGGCGATGTTTCACTTACCTAGGGCAAGACGGCCAAATGTTCCCTCGCGCAAGTTCGCGCCGTCATTTTCCGCCTCGGCCAAAGGTTAACAGGAGTTGAAAGATCTTAGTAATCTTTGCACTATCGAAATTTGGTTAGTAAATGTAAAAATGGTTTTCCAATTTAAATATTTATCAATGACGATCTTTAGAAGAAAATTTACTTAACTGGTTAATAAATTATATCACCATCATTTTTGTATCTTTTGGCTTTAATTAAGCCCTCTTCAGGAGCCAACAAAAAAATTATGCGAATTTTACAATCCACAATCACAAAATTAAAATAAAAATAAAGAATTAAGTCACTCTATTAAACAAAAATTTACAAAGAACTTTGATTTCATTGTCTGAATGTACGTCATAAAGTCAACTTCTCTGAGTTCTTAAAAATATTATGTGGAAGAAATTTTTGACAAAGTCTGCAAAGATATATTTTAAAATATTGACTGAACTCGGTAAATTATTGTTCAATGGAGTGATTTAGAATGTAAGTAATAATTTTTTATGTTAGTTTTGTGATTGCGGATTGCAAAATTTGTAAAATTTTTTTGTCACCTCCTGAAGAGGGCTTAAAATTAAAGCCGCAAACTAGAGAAATGATGGTACCCGAGTCGAAAAATTTCAGGGAGCATATTGAGTACTTTTTGAGGATTTTGCATAAATCAATGACGCCATGGTTTTCATGCAGCTCAAAGTCTTCATTTTGTCCTCAATATCCTGCTCATTTCCGGTTTAGGTACATTGAGGACATTTGGAGCATAAAAATGTCCTTAATTTATCCCCAAACTGCTCACGCCGCTTGCTATTATGCTCAAAAAGTCCTCAATATCCTCCTATTTTCGATTATGCTTATCCTCCAATTGTCCTCAAAGTGCTCACT